>JAKJMR010016331.1:134792-155789 GCA_024449315.1 Daboia siamensis
TTATTATTATTATTATTATTATTATTATTATTATTATTATTATTATTATTATTATTATTATTATTATTCCCTGGCCTCTAGGTGGCGGCCTATAGGTTTAAAGCAAACTATTGCCGCTCTAGAAGCAGCCAATGGTGGCGCTGGAGATGGGTTTTCTGAGGAGCTGGGAGCCGTTAGCCAGCTCCCTGCTTAAGCAACTTTCCAGCAATCAAAACCCACATGATACACTCAGTAAAACAAAGCCCAATATATTACAGATGGGTCCTCAAACCTTTCTCTCAGCCCTAGGAGGAAGAGGTGGGGGTCCTCCAATTCAGGGGCTTGCTCATTATATAAATTGTTTAACCATTCAGATGCTTCTCCCTCTAGGCTGGACGCAATCACATCGACCATAGCACCTGGGTCCAGGTAGAGATAGGTCCAGCAATTCAAATGAGAACGTACTTGGTTTAGGGGAAAAAAATCAGTTTCTCTGGGTCCCCATCGAAGGTTTCTCTGAAGGGTGGAGCCATCATTGATTGCTGGGGCCCCCACTGCTACTGGCCCCACTGGTCCTGCTGTGTGTTCAGGGGTTGCACATTCGGGCCCTGCTGCTGCCACCCTTGCTGTTGTTGTCCTCCCACCAGCTTCTGATCTCCAGGCTTCTGCACCACCTCCAGCTGTTGCAAGGCCTCTATTAGCTGTGGCAAGCTCAAAGGTTGTTGGCCTTTCACTTGTGGTGGTTCCCCAACCTCCCATTGCTGCAGAGGCCCCAGGCTGGGGTCCTCTGTCTCTGTGGGTCTGGAGGGCCTGGCAGCAGACTCCTGGGGCTGGCAGGCTGTCCGGTCTGCAGACAGGATTTTCCACTCACCCAAATTCTCAGTGGCAGATGGTCTGGCAGCTCTCCACCATTCTGCTTTTGAAGACTCTGGCAGGGCAGTCTTGGGGCATCTGTAGTCTCCGCTGGAGTGGTTCCAGCCTGATGACCAGATAAGCCCTCCTAACTGCTTGCTTCTGCCCCCAACTGGTAGTCCTGTAAAAACTCATCTTCCCAGAGCAAGCTATCTATTACTCCCTCCTCTGAGGTTTCATCAGCAGCCAGGTTATCGTCTCCAAGCAGGCTTCCTCTTCCTATGATGAAGATTCTTCCCTGAATCTTTGCCAGCTTCTCTCCCTTACTAGATACAGTGGCAGGGGCTCATGACTCCCCAGGTTGTTTGAAAGAAAGTAGATTCTGACATGATGTCATGGTTCTGATTAATGAGACAGTTCAAACAACATTCAGGCATTGTTTTTCTAAAAGTCTATAATAATGAGAACGAAACATCGACACTCATGTATGGATGCCAGAATCTGAAATCTCCTCCCCTAAGCTTATTGTATCATGCACAATTCCCTCCCTTAATTACACGTCATAAATCACATTATCCAATTAGTTTAACATATGAAGTTTCACTTCCATTCTGTAGCGTGCTATTTCTTATCTTATCAAAACATCCGGCTGACATTCGCCCCCCCCCCCAGTGATTCAAAGCGAAGCAGTTTAAAGCAAAAGGCTGCCTCTTATATTGTCAGAGCAAAAACATCCAATGTTTGCAGCGTTGATACACAAGTTAAGATAGTCAAGAAAATGGAAAGTGAGCACCTATCCAGCCTAGACGAGTTCAAATCACCAGGACCAGATGGATTACACCCCAAGGTTCTCAAGGAACTGGCAGATGTGATCTCAGAACCACTGAACTGTATTTATCAAAGATCATGCAGCACTGGGGAAGTACCAGAGGACTGGAAAAGAGCTGATGTAGTTCCTATCTTTAAAAAAAAAGGAAAGAAAAAAATAGATCCAGGAAATTACAGACCTATCAGCCTGACCTCAATACCTGGGAAGATTCTGGAAAACATAATCAAACAACAAATCAGCAAACACCTAGTGGCAAACAAAGTCATTACTAAAAGCCAACATGGGTTTGCCAAAAACAGATCATGCTAGACAACTCTTATTGTATTCTTTGACCAAGTGACAAAATTAGTGGACCAAAGGAATGCTGTGGATATAATTTACTTGAACTTCGGTAAGGCATTTGATAAAGTTGGTATAGGGTTTCCTGCCTGAGCAGGTGTTGGACTAGATGACCTCCACGTTCCCTTCCAACTTTATTATTATTAAATGCAAGTGTGAAACTTTTCCAGCAGATGAACTTAAAACATTCCCTCCTGCTAACTTTGGGCTGTTCTTAAGAGTACAGAGAGAGGGGGAGAAGAAAAACAAACAAACACATTTTTCTTCATTCTGTTTGTTGGCCAGACAAACAGAGTGAGGGTATTTTTCTTTTTTTTATAAAGATTTTATTAGTTTTTCTCTTACATACATATATTAATTTTTCAACCAGTGTGCTGTCTGGATTCAAAAGCGCTGATACATAGTCAATTCCTAATCTTTGATTCTTTCCTCTAGCCATTTGTAGAATGACTCCAAGATTTGGTAGTATTCTGTTTCTTCTTTATCCTTCAGTCTCATAGTTAATCTGTCCATCTCTGTGCATTCCAATATTTTTTTTATTATTTCTTCCTCTGGTGGTACTCCTTCATTTTTCCAGTACTGCGCCAAGACTATTCTTGCTGCTGTTGTGATGTGTAGAATCAAATATAAACTTTGTTTATTAATCTTTTCTGGCATTATACCTAATAAAAAAGTTCAGGTTTAAATTCCACATGTTTTCCCAACATTCTTTCTAATCAAACATGTATCTTTTTCCAATAAGCCTTTGCTTTACCACATGTCCACCAGATATGATAATACGTGCCTGAGTTATGTTTACATTTCCAGCATCTATCTGACATATTTTTAAACATTTTTGCTAATCTTGCTGGTGGCAAGTGCCATCTATAAAACATTTTATATAGATTTTCTTTATATGAAGTAGACATTGTCGATTCATAATTTATCTCCCATAATTTTTGCCATTTTTCTAGTTCTATATTATAACCAAAATTTTTCACCCATCTTATCATTGTTTCTTTAACCTGTTAACTTTCCGTCTCCAAAATTAACAAAAAATTATTCATTTTCTTAACTAATTTCTCATCAGAAGTTAACAATATCTTATCAAATACAGTTTGTTCTTTATAAAACCCATACGGTTTCACGTCTTTTTCATATCTATTTTGCATGTGTAGATGTGCCCACCACGACAGGTTGATACGCTGATTGTCCAATTCTTGTCTCGATTTTAAATTCCCATCGGTATTTAGAATATCTCTATATGTCCAAATTTTTTCAAAGTCTACCAAGTTTGGATGTAGAAAAGATTCCACCATTGATAGCCACCCTGGAATTTTTACATATATTTTAGTTTTAATTTTTTCTCCATACTGTTAACAAAGCATTTCTTACATAGTGATTTTGGAAATACTTATGAATTTTATTTTTCCCATACCACAAAAAAGCGTGCCATCCCAATTGTAAATTGTGTCCCTCCAAATATAACAACCTTTTATTTCTGAGAGCTATCCATTCTTTCACCCATGTTAATAGAAATGCTTGATAATACAAAGCCCACTCAGGTAGCCCAAAACCTCCGTTCTCCTTAGCATCTTGTAATGTTTTCATCTTTATTCTAGCTTTCTGTCCTTGCCAAACAAACTTCAAAATTAATGAATTTAAATCTTGCAAGAATTTTTTCTCAAGTTTTATCAGAATTGTTTGGAATAGAAATAAAATCTTCAGCAATATATTCATTTTGACTGTAGCAATTCTTCCTAGTATTGAAAATTGCAAATTCTTCCACTTTTCCAAGTCCAATTTTATTTCTTTCAATAACTTTATATTGTTGTCTTCTTTTATTGTTGAGCATTTGGCCGATAGATATATACCCAAATATTTAACCTTTTTCACTATCTGTACCTCTATTGTTTCTGACATTTGGTGTTTTTTTTTTTGCTTATCTGTAAAATTCTTAACTATTACCTTAGGTTTTTTTTCTATTTATTTTTAATCCTGTCATTTCTCCATACTGTTCTATCTTTTCCCACAATTTAGGGATCATCTCCAGAGGTTCTTCCAAAATAAATACTAAATCGTCAGCAAATGCTTGTAGTTTATATGTTTCACCTTTTATCTCCAGACCTTTAATTTCTGAATCTTGTCTAATATTTCTATTTAAAACTTCCAAAGTGAAGATGAATAACAGAGGGGATAGTGGGCATCCTTGCCTTGTGCTTTTTCTTATCTCAAAGCTCTCAGTACAATCTCCATTCACAATCACTTTGGCTGTCTGTTTATTATATCAACGGCTAGATAAGCGAGTTAGAGAGAAAGGAATGTGATACGCAATTTTTAATTTATTTGAGTAAGAAAAATAGTACATATTGAAAACTTAGTATTGTTTATCATAATCTATTATACCTACCATTGTTATTATTAGCTTTACTACTTTTATTTATATATATTTACCCAGACAATATGCTGTTTGCCAAATATTGAATGTTATTCGGGGAAACCCCAAACCCCACCCCCAACCTTTCCTGTACCTTATGTCGGACTCCGCGGAGCCGACATTCACCGGGGGCCCTCACCTCCCCTGCGGCCTCGCCTCCTGACGCCTTACTGGACCTGCGCCCTGGACCGCCCTGCTCTTAGACGGGCCAGGGGAGCCGCTGGACTGCCGTTCCACCGCAGACGGCCGGACTGCTGCCTGCGGAGTTCTCGCCGGCTGCCGCGCAGGCGCAGGGCACACCAGCTGGCGGCAGGAACACCGGAACGGTTGGCACGGCTGTGCATGGCTGTCGGACAAGGGCTGCCACGCCGGGAGCCTCCCTGTTGGCAACGGACCGCGTACCAGGTGGCCACCGAGGCACCCCGAGCATCAACCCTGAGCGTCAACCCCGCTGCGCACAAAACAGACAGCGACACTGCCGTGGCCAGGGCAAAAGCTGGCATGGGCCACAGTGTGCCAGCGAGCCTTCGAGGCGCTCAAGGCCCGGTTTGCCAAGGAGCCCGTTCTACAACACCCGAACCCGGACTTGCCCTACGTGGTGCAGGCCGATGCAAGCAACGTAGCTGTTGGAGCTGTCCTTCTGCAGCGGCATGCAACGGGGGAGCTGCGCCCCTGCGCATACGCATCCAGAAAACTAACCGCTGCGGAACGGGCCTAGGCTATCTGGGAAAAAGAGGCCTTTGCGGTCCGCTGGGCCTTGGGGACGTGGCGACATCTCCTTGAGGGGGCCTGTTGAAGCTCGCGACCACCGCTTCCGTGGCAGCGGGGGAGGGTGGCTCGGGACATGTGCACGGCGAGCACTACGAGGTGCAGGACATCCTGGACTCCAGGAAACGGAGGGGGTGGGTTCAGTACCTGGTCCTCTGGAAGGGATACCCGGTAGAGGAGCCCACCTGGCTACAGGGGGTGGATGTGTGTGCACCCCGTCTTCTCCGGGCGTTTCACCGGAGGCATCCAGAAAAGCCGGGTGGTAGCCAGGGGGAGACCGTACACCAGATAACCGACGGCTTACCTTTCTCCCCTTACGTTCCAGGTGGGGACCTGGTAGAGGGGGCAGCATGTCAGACTCCGCGGAGCCGACATTCACCAGAGGCCCTCACCTCCCCTGTGGCCTCGCCTCCTGACGCCTTACTGGACCTGCGCCCTGGACCGCCCTGCTCTTCGATGGGCCAGGGGAGCCGCTGGACTGACGTTCCACCGCAGACGGCCGGACTGCTGCCTGCGGAGTCCTTGCCGGCTGCCGCGCAGGCGCAGGACACGCCGACCAGCAGCAGGAACACCGGAACGGTTGGCGCGGTTGCGCATGGCCGTCGGACAAGGGCTGCTGCCCCGGGAGCCTCCCTGTTGGCAACGGACCGCCGTCCCAAGCGGGGACAGGGTCCACGGGGCCGGCGAGCAGCAGAGTCTCGACCGCCGCGCCTTCGTACGGCACGCCTTTCCGGAGCCCTCCGGCAGGACTTTCCGCCTGCGGCAGGGCGTTCCGGAGCGAAGGACGGGACAGCGCGGGCGCAGGACAGCTCAGCCCAGGCCCTAGCAGGTCCCGTGGCGTCTCAGGTGGGGAACTGGCTCAATCCCGCTGTGGCGCCCGTGTCAAAGCCGGTGCCTCGGTGGCTGGGGCCGACCGCTAGTGGCCGTGATGGGGTCTAGGGCTGCGGGGGGTCGGGAAGGGGGGTGGGGGTGGAGCACGACGGTGGGGGAACGTGGGTAAGGACGTACCTAACGGCGGGGAGGTGCTGGGTGTTGGTGCAGGAAGCAAAGGGCTCTGCCGGGGAGGGGCGGGACGGATATAGGGTACGGGAGGGTGTGGGCGTGTTTGGGTGGGGTGTGGGCGTGGGCGTGGGCTGCAAGCATGTATTTAGCAGCGTTGGTTGCGAGTAGTGGCCAACGCTGGCTTTGTTTGTCTGCTTTGGGTTGTGGTCTTGGAGAATAAAGCACGTTCAACTCGTGGCGGGGGTCTCTCGTTCCTGTCTGGCCCTTGTTCTGCCTGCTGCAGGACGAGTTTGACAGTAAGCCAGCGTTGCCCTGACCTTGCGGCCCTTCGGCTTTTCTGCTGTGTGCCTTTCCCTGGTTTGTGGGCCATGGCAGAAGGCTCACAAGGGGCTGCTCTGGACGCCAGGACGGAGGAGGCCGTTGTGGCCGGGGTGGTGACGAAGCCGCTCGAGGAGGTGGGGTGGAGGACGTCCAGCCGGCAGTGCAGCCCAAAGTGCGGGAGGTGTCGCCAGCAGGCCCCGTGGTGGAGTCTCAAGGTTCCAGCAGTCAAACCCAGGGTGGGGAGTGGTGGCTGAGCTCGGCTTTGGGCCTCACGGGACTCGACCAGGGGCGGACGGGCCGGCCCAGCGGGGCTGCGATGGGCTGGAGGGAGCGTCGGCTGACCGAGGAAGACGGTGAAGAATGGAGCTACTCCACCGCCCCTGGCAGCCAGACCATGGACGTGCTGCGTGACAGGTTTGGGGAGGTCCGGCTCTTGGGCAGCCACGGGCCCTGACGCAGACGCGGGTCAGTGGTCCCTTGTGGGTGCCCCCACTCAGCCAGCACCGTCCCGTTTTCGGCTGGCTAGCCCGAGATTCAAGATGCCAGCCGGCTCAGGTACCTCCTTCCCTGGGGAGGCGAGCTCACGGCCCTCAACCGTGTTGGCAACGAGCGGGTGAGATGCTTGGCCAATACCAGAAAAGGCTACCAGACGACAAGCACCCAGGCCGGTGGGGGCGTCTCAGGGCCATGCCCCTCCCCCTGTTGGTCTTTGGGGTCCGGGCGTGGTATGGGGGCCACCACCGCTCTCCGTAACGTATGACGGCCACCCCGATCGCTTGGCTATGTACCTGGGCCAGGTGATCAACCACCTGGACGGGTATGCCCAGGCCTATGCATCTCAATGGGTGATGGTGGTGGCGGTCACCGCATGCCTTCAGGGGAGGCCACATCCTGGGCTGCGGACCTTTACAGTGACCACGCTCGTGAACTCGGCAACATCGGGCTGTTCCTGGACGCCCTGCGGGTCCGCTTCGAGGACGTCTCTCGGATACATCGTGCGGAAGCCGAGATCTTCAACACCAGGCAGCAGGGACGACCGGCAGTGGAGTATGTGCACGAGTTCCGCAGGGTGGTGGGCAGGTTACGCTCGTGGCCAGAGCGGCTTTTGGTGCACCACTTCTGGGTCGGCCTCGACGGGGCTCTTCGAAGAGCCTGTGTGGTACGGGGAGTCCCCGCACGGCTACAGGACTGGTTCAAGGTGGCGGTGGAGTTGGACATCGGGTTGCAGGACACACGGGGCAGGCTTGAGACGGGTCCTGGGAGCCAGCCGATACCTGGGGGTGCACGAGTGGAGGGGCGAAGGCCCGGGCCAGCAGTGCCGCCACCTGCCCCCCTGCAGGTGCCACGTCCTACGTTCCGGTGCTTTCGATGTGACCAGCCGGGCCATCGGGTGGCAGACTGCCCGTTACCACCATCCCGGGCAGGGTCTAACCCCCCGGTGGCACGGGTCGCAACCCCCCGGAGGACTACAGAACGCTCAAGGGCGGCATACCAGGTGGCCACCGAGGCACCCCGAGCGTCAACCCCGAGCATCAACCCCGCTGCGCACAAAACAGACAGCGACACTGCCGTGGCCAGGGCAAAAGCTGTCATGGGCCACAGTGTGCCAGCGAGCCTTCGAGGCGCTCAAGGCCCGGTTTGCCAAGGAGCCCGTTCTACAACACCCGAACCCGGACTTGCCCTACGTGGTGCAGGCCGATGCAAGCGATGTAGCTGTTGGAGCTGTCCTTCTGCAGCGGCATGTGACAGGGGAGCTGCGCCCCTGCGCATACGCATCCAGAAAACTAACCGCTGCGGAACGGGCCTAGGCTATCTGGGAAAAAGAGGCCTTTGCGGTCCGCTGGGCCTTGGGGACGTGGCGACATCTCCTTGAGGGGGCCTGTTGAAGCCCGCGACCACCACTTTTACGGCAGCAGGGGAGGGTGGCCCGGGGCCTGTGCACGGCGAGCACTACGAGGTGCAGGACATCCTGGACTCCAGGAAACCGAGGGGGCGGGTTCAGTACCTGGTCCTCTGGAAGGGATACCCGGTAGAGGAGGCCACCTGGGTACGGGGGGGACGTGTGTGCACCCTGTCTTCTCCGGGCAATTCACCGGAGGCATCCAGAATAGCCGGGTGGTAGCCAGGGGGAGACCGTACACCAGATAACCGACGGCTTACCTTTCTCCCCTTACGTTCCAGGTGGGGACCTGGTAGAGGGGGCAGCATGTCGGACTCCGTGGAGCCGACATTCACCAGGGGCCCTCACCTCCCCTGTGGCCTCGCCTCCTGACGCCTTACTGGACCTGCGCCCTGGCCCGCCCTGCTCTTCGATGGGCCAGGGGAGCCGCTGGACTGACGTTCCACTGCAGACGGCCGGACTGCTGCCTGCGGAGTCCCTGCCGGCTGCCGCGCAGGCGCAGGACACGCCGACCAGCAGCAGGAACACCGGAATGGTTGGCGTGGTTGCGCATGGCCGTCGGACAAGGGCTGCTGCCCCGGGAGCCTCCCTGTTGGCAACGGACCGCCGTCCCAAGCGGGGACAGGGTCCACAGGGCCGGCGAGCAGCAGGGCGTTCCGGAGAGAAGGATGGGACAGCGCGGGCGCAGGACAGCTCAGCCCAGGCCCTAGCAGGTCCCGTGGCGTCTCCGGTGGGGAACGGGCTCAATCCCTCCGTGGCGCCCGTGTCGGAGCCGGCGCCTGGGTGGCTGGGGCCGACCGCTAGTGGCCGTGACGGGGTCCAGGGCTGCGGGGGGTCGGGAAGGGGGGTGGGGGTGGAGCACGACGGTGGGGGAACGTGGGTAAGGACGTACCTAACGGTGGGGAGGTGCTGGGTGTTGGTGCAGGAAGCAAAGGGCTCTGCCGGGGAGGGGCGGGACGGATATAGGGTACGGGAGGGCGTGGGCGTGTTTGGGTGGGGTGTGGGCATGGGCTGCAAGCATGTATTTAGCAGCGTTGGTTTCGAGTAGCGGCCAACGCTGGCTTTGTTTGTCTTCTTCGGGTTGCCGTCTTGGAGAATAAAGCACGTTCAACTCGTGGCGGGGGTCTCTCGTTCCTGTCCAGCCCTTGTTCTGCCTGCTGCAGGACGAGTTTGACACCTTATCCCAAATTCCGATCCCATTACCCCCCCACCCCTATTTAACCCTATAAAAACTAATAATTTTTTTTCAAAAAATATGAATCGGTTGCCAAGCATCCGAATGTAAATCACATGACCCTGGGGATGCTGCAATGGTCATAAGTGTGAAAAATGGTAATAAGTCACTTTTTTCAGTGCCACCATAACTTTGAACAGTCACTAAGCGAATTGTAAGTCGAGGACTACCTGTACTTTATCATTTTTTTCCTTTTTTTTGGTCATGTTTTGACACCTTGCTGGGCGACTGGTGGTACTCGGAGAGTGCCTTATCCTAAAAGTGGTACAATGGGTGAAAAGGTTGAAAAGCCCTGTTCCAGGACCACTTCATAAGAGAGTGGCCCTGACACCTTACCAACCACAGCTACCACCCACAGTGCCCCTGGACCGTAGTTCTGTGCCCAAACCCGGTCGCCAACTTGTAAGCTTCGTGGTAGTTTCGGCTGTGCTGAGTCCGAGGCAACTCAGTCTGGATGCAAACAATCCAGCTTAGTGATTAAGCGCCGTCCCCATCTGAGTTCTGCTGGGCTTCTGCCCATGGAAGTGCAGGGAGTTGTGTGTTGTCAAAGTAAAAAGTCTGCCAACCGATGCTGCCAATCACCGGTTACGATTCTCTTTAACGACTCTTTGGTCGTCCAGACCATGCGTTCCGCTTGGCCATTCGAAGCTGGGTGAAAGGGGGCTGAAGTGGCATGCCTGATCATGTTAGCCTTCAAAAAGGACTGAAATTCCGCAGCGGTGAATTGAGCCCCGTTATCAGATACAAATACTTCGGATAACCCATGCATGGCAAAGATTCTGCACAGTTCCTGGATGGTCCTGGCAGTAGTCATAGTATGGACAGGGGCGACCTCTAACCATTTAGAGTGACTGTCCATGACAATGAGGAACAGTTGTCCCTGGAATGGTTCTGCAAAGTCTATGTGGATTCTGGACCATGGGGTTTGTGTGGTTTCCCAGCGATGTACTGTGGCTTGAGGCATTTCGGGTCTGGATTGCTGGCAAACTTGGCAACTTTGTACTTGGACCTCAATATCCTTATCCAACCCTGGCCACCATTGGTAGCTTCTTTTGAGTGCCTTCATCCTGACAATTCCAGGATGTCCCTTGTGCAGAGATTCTAAGACCCTAGTCCTCAAAGAGTTGGCAACTACGACCCTACTACCCCAAAGAATGCAGCCTTTGTGAACTGACAGCTCATCCTTCCTCCTATTGAAACTTTGCAAGTCTGTCCCCAGACTAGTTTTCGGCAATCCTGTGAGCGCCCAGTTCAAAACATGACTTAGCATTTTGTCGGAGGCCATCTCAGCAGCCACAACCCCTGCGTGAAGGGGAGACTCTGGCAAATCCTGGATAGCCAGGATGCATGCAGCCAGTGTGGGGTCTGTCTTTGAGTATGGCAGGGGCAGTCTGCTTAGGGCATCTGCGTGGCCCATTTCCCTGCCTGGTTTATTAATTAGTCTGTAACTATAGGCTGAAAGAAAAATGGACCACCTCAGGATCCATGGGGAGAGGATCTGAGGGGTTTGTTTGTCCATAGTGAACAGACCCAGAAGTGGTTTGTGGTCTTTGAAGACCATGAATGGGCAGCCATACAAGTAGTCATGAAATTTTTTGATACCGGCCACTGTGGCCGGTGCCTCCTTATCTATTTGGGCATAGTTGTGTTCTGCCAAAGACAGAGTCCTTGAATAATAAGCTATGGGAGCTTGCCTCCCATCAGCCATTAAATGGCTCAACACGGCCCCTATTCCGTACGAGGATGCATCCATCACATGCAAAGCTGATAGGCAGCTTTTCCTTAAAATGTGTCAGTACAGAGTGTGATGACAGCAGTGACTTGACTGCCATGAAGCTTTTCTCGTGGATGCTTGTCCACTGCCAATGTGTTTTCTTGTCCCAAGAGCCTGTGTAAGGGCTCTGCCACTGTGGCTTTGTGTGGAAGAAAGGCATGGTAAAAGTTGAGCAGCCCTAAGAATGCCTGAAACTCCCCCTTTGAGTTGGGACTGGGAGCCTGCTTTGAGCTTGGATTCAGCCAGGTGAATGCCTGCAGCATCTATGTGAAACCTGAGGAACTCGGTTCAGTCTGTCACTGCATTTTTTCTGTTTTGTCAGCTCAGCACGTCTCACTCTGTTTTTCTGCCAGCTGTATTGTACTCTTATCATTGTAACCAAGGTGATTGTCACACGTCCAGCCATGTTTTGGTTTCATGTCTGGATCTACTATGATCTGCGCATGTCCAGACACAAAGTTTACTTTCTTTTCTTCTCTCTGTGCTGTCTGGTGAGAGCATGTAGTCAGTTAGGAGTTTTTCTTTGTTTTCTGATTAAAGTTTTATTACAGTAGAATATGCTTCGGGTTTTCATTATTTTACCTGATGTGCACCATGCGTCAAATGAACCACGGTTCATTGCCCTCTGATAGGGAGGTTTTGATTTACTCCCTGACACAGTCTACACCTATTTTGCATTTTTTTCCTCTTTAGCTTCAGCCCCGCTTCGTGGAAACGCTGAAGGATGGCTTTGAGCCGTTCTGCCAATATTTCTACTGACTCCCCAGATATGAGGACGTTGTTGGAATAAGGGCACACATCTGGAATGTTTTTGAGTGTGCGCTCCATTGCACTTTGGAAAATCCCTGGGGCTACACTGACTCTGAACTGCAGGTGCCAAACCCTGAAAGCACCCCTGTGGGTTACTATGGTCTGAGCTTCTGCCATGGCATCATCTACGGTCAGTTGCTGGTACGCTTGTGCCAAATCCAATTTGGCAAATACGTGACCTCCCTGTAGTGATACCAGAATATGGCTTACTACAGGCACCGGATATGCATGTTGTTGAAGTGCTCTATTTATAGTGCACTTATAATCCGTGCATATGCGCATCTCACAGTTGACTTTAAGTGGTGTAACTATGGGGGTCTCCCACACACTGCTATCTACTGGCTGCAACATGCCTTGTTGCACCAGCTTGTCCAGCTCTGCATCGATTTTTGGTTTGGGGGCAAAAGGCACTCTGCAAGGCTTGATCCTAATTGGGGTTACGGTTGGATCAAGGTGGAGGACAATTGGAGGTCCCTTGTACTTGCCTAAGATAGGGCTGAAAACATTAGCAAATTCCTGGCAAACTGCCAACAGGTCCGCTGCTTGCCTTCTGTTAATGCCAGTCACATGGATGCCCAGGGCATCAAACCAGTCTAAGCCGATGAGGCTTGTGCGGTGGCCTTTGACTACCACGATGTTGAGTGGACCCCCAAACTCTTTGAATTGTACTTTGAGCGTAGCTTCTCCCTTTAACCGCTACACAGGAATTTTGGAAATCCGTTAACAGCAGATTTGATGGCTTGAGTTTAACTCTTTTGCCACTGCAGTTGCAAATGTTGTTAAAAGTTCTTTCAGAAATTATGGACAGGAGTGACCCTGTGTCCAGTTCCATGTGGCAGGGAAATCCTTGAAGCTTGACTTTAAGCCTAAGCTTTTCTTTAAGGGGGCGATGGGCACCTGTTCTAAAGACGCTCCTTGTACCGGAGCATATAGCCAACTCTGTTCTGCCCCGGGGCCCCTGTACCTTTTCCAGGGAATTTGTCTTGTGGAATGTCCCTCTGGCGACCTTTACAGACGGCAGTGATGTGGCCTTGTTTGCCACATGCCCGGCACATTGCTGTACAGAACCTGCACTCCGAATGCCTGTGTCTACCTCCACAGCCCGCACATCAAGTGAAGGGAACTGCCTTCTCAAATGGCTGCTGCCCTGTTTCTGGCAGCTTCCTCAGCCGGTCAATCTCATTGTCCATATCAGGGTCGTCGGCTCTTACTGCGTCCTCATGGTGGATGGTTTCTGGGCTGGGAGTGTTCTTGGAGGACCGTAAGGTTTTGATGGCTCTCCCGGCAACTTCTTCGGCCATTATCTCTTTCAGGGCATCTTGGAACGTCAGGGTTTCCTTTGCAAACAGCTTCTGCTGAAGGTCCCTGTTCCTCAACCTGCATACCAAACAGTCTCTCAGTCTCTCTTCGAGGTCTGTGAAGTTGCAGAGCCAGGATGCCTGTCGTAGCACGGCTATAAATTCAGCAGCAGACTCTCCTGGTTGCTGCTCCCTTTGCTCGAACGTGTGTCTCCATCTAATGATGGAGAGCTTTGGCTCGAAATGTTCCTTGAGCTTTTTCTTGAGCTCAGAGTAGGCAACTGACTCTAGTGTAACTGGAGCAACTAGGTTTTCGTCTATATCAAACATCGCCTGACCACACACGCGCAGTAATGTTGCAGCCTTTAAGCCATCTTCGCTAACTTGGTTAGCCCTCAGATAGTTCTCGACTTGTGAAATGTACAAACTCCACCTCTCAGGATGCGGCACGTTGAACTCCCGACAGCTTGCCGACCTTGGCCATGGTTAGCTGTTACCGACCTCTCAATGCCTTGTGCTGCTAACGGCTTCTGTGTTGATCCTATGGATGGGTCCCTTAGGATGGGGTTGCCACCAGCGTGGCTTGCTGGCAGGCAGAGGTGGGAACGTGGTTTCTACCAGGGTGCTGATGCCTGGTTTTACCCCTAGTGACTTTTGGCTCTCTCTTCCTTAGCAGCACATCCAACCTTCGTCACCATTGTTAGGTATTGGGATCGGTGAGGCATTGACAAGGCAGTGGTGAAAAGCAACAACATGTTTATTAAGTTAACACAGAAGCAGCAAGAACTGCTGCTTAACTTCTATTTCTATGGACCACTGATAGGCGGCGGCCAATAGAATTAAAGCAGTATTTCCCACTCAAAACACAAGCTAACAATTCTGGAGACAAGCAGTCTGGAGTTTAAACAGACACAGCAGTTAACTATTAATAACGGTTTCCAAGTAATTTACATAAATACATAACGGGGGTGGTGGAGCTAGCTTGAATGGATGATGGACGCTGAATTTCTGCCTCCTCTGGACCATCGCAGAGAATTGATTAAGAAATATAACACCCAATTAAGGACTATGAAAATTTAAGAGATTATTGAAGGGATTTTATTATGCTTAAGTTTGATGTCAGTAATATTGATATTAGTAGTGAAACTTTGTAATCGTCTTTGTTTATATGCAAGCAGCTTTGTCGGTGCTTTATATTAGGAAATTAGTTATATAAAAGCAAATGTTTCATGCTTTAGGTACAGGGGATTGCTTACATGAAAAGAGCATGGTGAGGTGAGGGGGAAAAGGAGTTATGGTGGAGCCTGGGTTGTTGTGTATGAGTCATCATCTAGGAATTATTTTCTGTACCTTTTGGTTCCTAGTACCAAGATCAGATCTCTTTGTTCTGGAAAGGTATAAAAGGTGGAAGACATCTTTCCTGGTTGTTGCCTTCATCTCTTTACCAGCCACAAAGAGAGATGTGGCCACCCAACTCTATTTTGATCAAAATAAAAGTTGTTTGCTTGCTGAAACCTCGGCTCAGGAGTTTCTTTTGGCTCTTTTAAATTCCTGAGTAATGCTGGGGCAATTGTGAGGCTAAGTGTAAAACCTTATATCCTGAAACGTGAGTTACGTCCCTTGCTTTCATCCTGAAGTTTGGATTGTATTGTTTTGGACATTCTCCCAGAGAAGCTTTGAATTTGGATGTTTGACTAAGACAGGGCTTTTCAACCTTTTCACCCATTGTACCACTTTTAGAATATGGCAACATCTGAGTACCACCAGTCACCTAGCAAGGTGTCAAAAACTTGATGAGCAAAAAAAAAACAACGGAAAAAAGTGATGAAGTACAGGTAGTCCTTGACTTACAACAGTTCGCTTAACTGTTCAAAGTTACAATGGCACTGAAAAAAGTACCCCCCAAGCCACAGCCGAGCAAGACACCTGCCTGCCCGCCTGCCCTCTTCCTCCTGTCCGAGGTTTTCATTGTTGTGAGCATTTCTGTTGAGGATTGGCAGTGGGGGTGATGTGGTGTGTGGTGTTTGGTTTTTATTTCCCTCCCTCTGCTGGGTAATTACCCTCCCCTGCTACCATTTTTCTAGGATGTTGCATACCACCTGCCAGGTGCCAATGTACCACAGGTGGTACCTGTACCACTGGTTGAAAAGCCCTGGACTAAGAGACTTGAGACGCTTTTGAAGGCTGATGGGGAGAGGAGGGGCCCTATGATTGAAGACTGATACGAGAAAGAATTTGGAGAGAGTTTAAAGGAGTATAGCTGAAAAGATAATAGCTGATTTATAAGTGTACAGTGTGAAGGCCCGTTACTCCTTCCTTCCAGTCGAAGTGTTCAGATCTGGAGAAAGTGAAAATATTAAACCCCTTTAAGACAGAACCTTGATATGCTGTGTTGTAATAAATAATAATAATAATAAGTTGGAAGGGACCTTGGAGGTTATCTAGACCAACACCTGCTCAGGCAGGAAACCCTATACCAATTTTATCAAATGCCTTACCGAAGTTCAAGTAAATTATATCTACAGCATTCCTCTGGTCCACTAATTTTGTCACTTGGTCAAAGAATGTGATAAGATTTGTCTGGCATGATCTGTTTCTGACAAACCCATGTTGACTTTTAGTGATGACTTTGTTTGCATCTAGGTGTTCGCTGATTTGTTTTTTGATTATGTTTTCCAGATCCCTTCCTTAGGTGCCCAGGGTGTGGCGGCCGCCACCAACGTTTGGACTGTAGGTTCCGGACAGCCACGTGCTGGGCCTGCGGGAAGACCGGCCACATCACGTCTGTCTGCAGAGGTTTGCCAGAGGGACTGGCAATCAAATCTCCAGTCGGACATTCCGATCAGGAGAGGTACCAGGGCCCTGGGGCAGTTTAGTGTAGGGTTTTGCTCCAGCCACAGAAGTGTTTGCCGCACGGGAGCTTGCCACCCCATTAAACTGAAATTTCGACTTCAGGTCAACCTGCAAGGGGTTCCTTGCAAGATGGAACTGGACACGGGCTCAGCCGTGTCCATTATATCACTTGAAACATTTAACTTCGTGTGCAATTGCAGCAAGAGATGGGCCAAGCTCAGCCCATCTGACATTATACTGACCGACTTCCAGAATACCAGAGTTGCAGTCAAGGGCGAGGTCACACTGGCCGTCAGATTTAAGGGGTTTTCTGGGCACCTGGATGTTGTCATAGTAGGGGGGTCAGCGAATGAGCCTGAGTGGGCTCAATTGGTTTGATGCATTAGGCATCCAGGTAAGAGGTATCAACCGGACACAAGTTGCGAATCTAGTGACAGATGTGTTTGACTCAGGTCTAGGGACTTTACACGGGGCCGCCAATAACATTTAAACTAGATCCTACTGTAATGCCGGTCAGGATTAAACCTTGTAGAGTGCCATTTGCTCTTAAACACAAGATAGACGCTGAATTAGATAAGCTCATAGAACAGAGGGTACTACAGCCCGTAGATGGGGGTGAATGGGAAACCCCAATCATCACGCCACTAAAATCCAATGGAGAGGTCAGAATTTGTGCTGATTACAAGTGCACAATTAATCGTGCACTCAAACAGCATGCGTACCCGGTGCCAGTAGTAAGCCACATCCTGGCATAACTGCAAGGGGGTACAGTTTTTGCAAAGTTAGATTTGACTCAGGCCTACCAACAGCTTCCTGTGGACAAGGCCACAGCTGTGGCACAGACTATTGTAACCCACAGAGGGGCTTTTAAAGTAAAACGCCTGCAATTCGGGGTTAGCGTAGCTCCTGGCATTTTTCAAGGCATTACGAAGTGCACGCTCAAGGGCATTCTGGAGGTCTGCCCCTATTTCAACGATGTGTTCATCACCGGTGAGCCCACTGAGGTGCTTGCAAGGAGACTTAGAGCTGTCCTTCAACAGTTCCGTGAAGCAGGTTTAAAACTTAAGAAAAACAAGTGTAGCATAGGAGTCCCTTCAACTGAGTTCTTGGGTTTCTGTATCGATGCTGATAGCATCCACCCTGCCGAGTTGAAATTGAAAACCATTCAGATGGCACCCAGCCCCAAAACAAAGGGAGAGCTTCAGGCATTCCTACGCCTCCTAAATTTTTACCGTGCATTCCTTCCTAACAAGGCCACAGTGGCAGAGCCGTTACACCGGCTCTTGGATAAAAACATTGCTTGGAAATGGAAAAGGTACATGAAAGCAGCTTTAAGGCATTGAAGGCCCTACTGTCTGCCAGTTGTACGATTACCCACTTTAAAGAGTCTTTGTCGGTGTGCCTTGCGTGTGACGCATCCCCATATGGGGTGGGGGCTCTTTTAAGCCACTTGGAGAGTGATGGGACTCAAGTCCCAATTGCTTTCTATTCCAGGACACTGTCCTCCACAGAGCATAATTACGCACAAATTGATAAAGAGGCATTGGCCATTGTAGCTGGGGTAAAAAAATTCCACGACTACTTGTATGGCAGGGACTTCACGGACTTCACAGACCATAAACTGCTATTGGGGTTATTCACTACAGACAGACAGACACCCCACATCTTATCCCCTAGAATGTTAAGATGGTCCATCTTTTTATAGGCCTACAGTTTCAGGCTAATTCACAAACCCGACAAAGACATGGGCCATGCAGATGGCCTCAGCAGGCTTCCACTGCCTCAAGTCGAGCCAGATCCAGCCCCAGCAGCCCGCATTCTGTCTATTCAGGAGTTGCCAGAGTTTCCCCTCCACGCTGGGGACATAGCTGCAAAAACTGCTGCAGACAAGACTCTAAGTGGAGTGCTATCATGGGTTCACACAGGGTGGCTGGAAAACAGTCCTGGACCCGAGTTCCAGAGCTACTTCACACGTAGACACAAGCTCTCAGCTCACAAGGGTTGTATTCTATGGGGGAGCAGAGTCGTTGTCACCACTTCATTAAGGGACAGGGTATTGCAATCGCTTCATGAAGGTCATCTGGGTATTGTTCAGATGAAAGCATTGGCACAAAGCTATTCATGGTGTCCAGGATTAGATAAAGCCATTGAAGCTGAAGTACACGGGTGTTACACGTGTCAGGAGTCTAGGCCTGAAATGCCACACGTGTTCTGTTCCAGCCTATGACCGGCCCTGTTTGTGTATCAGGGACAACCCCTTTTTTCCTTTTTACAGTCAATAGGCTGGAAAAACCCAACCCAAATTTATTTATAGTTCAAACAAAAAAGCAATAGAATAAATGAATCAAAATATCAAACAAGAGTTAAACAGAGGTATCAAGAACAGACCAGGACTCTCTCAGAATGTCTTCAAACGTTTGCCTTCAGCAACCAGCCCTGCCCACACCTTCCCCTTTTATTATCAGTCCCAAGGCGTGGCTTCTCACTGCCTTCTCCTCCTCTCACTGAGTTGCCTCATTGATTTTCTCTGCTCTGCTCTGCTGGATTGCCTTCTGCTTCTAGCATCTCTGAACAGATTCAGCTGTGACTCATGTAAGCCCGACACCTCGTGCTCACACAGCTGGACCTCATAAGGAACATGACTGGAGGGGCCAGGCTGAGAGTCCTGCAGTGCATCAGGGCCTCCTTCTGACACCGAAGGCTCTCCAAACCCCTCCTCCTCCTCAGATTCATTGGACTCAGCTGCTGGGAGCACAGGCTGACACTGAATCACAACAACATGCTCCTGTCCATAGATGGGAGGAGACACACACTCCTTGGTCAAGAATTCATATTGACTTTGCTGGGTCCTTTCAGGGACAGCTATTCTTTATAGTGGTCGACAGCCACTCTAAATGGCTGGAAGTTATTCCAATCGCAAAAATGACTACTGCTAGGACCATCCAGGTGCTTAGGAAACTCTTTGCAATGCATGGGCTGCCGGACGTCATAGTGTCTGATAATGGGGCCCAGTTCACAGCAGCAGAATTTCAGGCCTTGTTGAGGACTAACCTCATTAGGCACGCGACATTGGCTCCATTTCATCTGTCTAGCAATGGGCAAGCTGAACGAATGTTGCACACTACAAAGGAGTCACTGAAGCGCATAGTGACTGGGGAATGGCACCACAAACTGGCCGATTTTTTGCTTTGCCAGCATACCACACCGTGCACAGCAACTGGCAAAAGCCCAGCAGAGCTGCGCTGGGGGAGGCGACTAATCACGAAACTGGACAGGTTGCACCCAGACCGGGTGGCAGCAGACACATCTCGCCCAAGACCTCCGAGGGGGTTGCAAGTGGGTGATGGGGTTTGGGCCTGGAACTATGGGCATGAGAACTTGTGGGTGCCAGGCAAAATCACTAAAATCTCAGGCCCTCTCTCACACAAAGTGGCCATAGATGGCGGGCGAGTTGTGCGCTGCCATATTGATCAGCTGAGGAAGCGGTTTCCAGAACAGCCACAAAGCGAGGACTTTGCTGCAAGTCCAATTCAAGGGCCTCAAACCAGCAGCCAGGCCGAACAATTCACATGCTCTGAGGATCCTAGCAGTCAGAGCAACGGGGAGGTGGATGTAGAGGGGCAAAGCCCGGGAGTGCAACATGGGTCACCTGACGGGCAAAGTCAGCCTGAACAATACAGCCGCTGTGCTAACTCTGCGCAAACAATGGACTCTGGGGTGGGCTGACCTGGAATGGCCGGCCAGAGAAACATGAGTCAGGCAGACTCTCTTGGACTCAGGGACTCTGGTCTACCCAGCCCGGCGGGCAAGCTGGTAGACCAGGAGCTGCAAGGATCACCCAGGCGATCTACAAGGGTTCGCAAACCTCCTGCGTACTTACAGGATTTTGTCCTAAAATAATTGTGTTGTAATGTTGTATTGTCACTGAAATTGCTGCTAGTTCAGGAGAGCCTCTGTATTAGCGAACATGTGGAATAATGCTGTACTCGTGTATACTGCTATTCTGTATTATTGTAAAATCTGTAATTGCTGTACTTATTTCTTTTGTTGCTATAACGTGTGTACATTCTAGGGGGGAGGGGCGTAATGTATTGGGCTTTGTTTTACTGAGTGTATCATGTGGGTTTTGATTGCTGGAAAGTTGCTTAAGCAGGGAGCTGGCTAATGGCTCCCAGCTCCTCAGACAACCTGTCTCCAGCGCCGCCATTGGCTGCTTCTTGGGCAGCAATAGGTTGCTTTAAACCTATTGGCCACCACCTAGAGGCCAGGGTATAAATAGCTGCATTCGCAGCCCTGTTCCCCAGTTCGGTTCCTGCAAGCAAATAAATAATAATAATAACAACAACAACAACAACAACAACAACAATAATAATAATAATAATAATAATAATAATAATAATAATAATAATAAGAAGAAGAAGAAGAAGAAGAAGAAGAAGAAGAAGAAGAAGTTGGAAGGGACCTTGGAGGTCATCTAGTCCAACCCCCTGCTAAGGCAGGAAACCCTATACCATTTCAGACAAATGGCTGTCCAGTCTCTTCTTAAAAACTTCCAGTGTTGGAGCATTCACCACTTCTGGAGGCAGGTTGTTCCACTGGTTAGTTGTTCTAACTGTCAGGAA
>JAKJMR010016331.1:155799-168686 GCA_024449315.1 Daboia siamensis
CTTGTCCTGCTTTCAGGTGCTTTGGAGAATAGCTTGACTCCCTCTTCTTTGTGGCAGCCCCTGAGATATTGGAACACTGCGAGTGACTGAACTCACTCGCCTCGTCTCTTCGCTCAAGCAAAGAACCCAGTACACAACACCATCCATTGCCCTGAAAGCAGAAGAACAAATCCACAAGATCCAGAAATCCCCTGGAGTATGTGTGGGAGTTTCACAAAATAGCCGGTTGGATAGGGAGATGGCCTGAGCAATCCATAATTCATCATTTCAGGGAAGGGTTGGACAACCACCTTTCTCAGGCCTGCATATACCAAACTGTACCTGACCAGCTGCAAGAATGGTATTGGGCAGTGGTAAGATTAGATGTTCAGCTTGCCCACTATAAGAAGCCACTCCCACCTGAAGCCGAGCCAAGGTCAGAACAACTGTCTCATTAATTGGAACCATGACATTGTGTTTCTAATCTATTTTTTATGGTACTGTTTTTGATAGGTTGGACTGTTCTTTTTCCTCTCCCTTTGTTTAAAGACAGATGCAAAAAAAGAAAAAAAATGAGTTAAATAGTTCTGCTTTCTCCCTCTTGCTTGTCACCTTCTTGCCACTTTCCCCCACTAATGGACCAATAATTTCCTTAACCTTTTCCTTGTTTTTTACATGTTGAAAGTTTTTTTTTTTTGTTATTTTTGACTTTGATCACAAGCCTTAGTTCATTTTGAGCCTTAGCTTTCCTCACTTAATCTTTGCAGGCTCAGACTATTTGCTGATATTCTGCTTTAGTTATGTGCCCCTTTCCACTTTTTTATACTTGTCTTTTTATCTTTAAATTTATCAGAGTGTTCTTTATGCAGCCATGCTGGTATCTTTTGAGAGCTGTTATTTTTCCTCTTCGTTGGTATTGTGCTAGACTGGCTTTTATTATCTCACTTTTCAAAATTTCCCAAGCTTCTTGAGTTGTTTTCCCCTTGAGGATTCTCATCCATGGAATCCCTCCCAAGCCCTAAGTTTATTGAAATTAGCTCTTAAAGTCCAAGAGTCTAGTTTGACTGTGTTCTATTGCTTGTGCTTCCATAATGTTGAATTCCAATATTGCATGATCACCCCTCCCCCAAGGTTCCTGTAGCTTCAACACCTTCTATCATTTCATCTCTGTTAGTGAGGATTAGATACAGTAAAGCTAATCCCCTAGTTCCCTTCTCTACTTTGGGGAGACAAAGTTGTCTGCTAGGTTTGTCAGGAATCTGATCTTCCACTTGGTGCAGAGTTTGTCTCCCAGTTGACATCAGGGTAATTAAAGTCCCCCATTACTATTGTGATGTGCTTCCTACATACCTTAGTTAGCTGACTAGCAAAAAGTTCATCTATTTCCTCTGTTTGGTTGGGTGGCCTATAGGACCTATGGCGATGTCATTTTTTCCCCTTTTTATAGTGACCCAAATGCATTCAAGACAGTTTTCATCACTGTTGTGCTCTATTTCTGTAGAGATATAGTTATTTCTTATAGAGAGAGAAACTCCACCTCCTCTTATTTGGTTTGTTTCTTTTAAATAATTTAAATCCCTCTAGCTGAGTGTTCCATTTGTGGGTTTCATCCCACCATGTTTCCATAATGACAACAATATCATATCTGCCCTCATTTACCTGAATTTCTAGTTCACCCTGTGTACTGTTCATACTCTGTGCATTGGTGTATAGACATTTGAATCCTTTATGACTGACCCTGTGTCTACATAACCTGTGTGGTGCCTGAGTTCCCCTATTATCTTACCACCTGTTTGGTTAGTGCACTTTGTGTGGCACTCGCTATAAAAAGCTTGATTTTACTTGATAGCAAGGTTGATATTCTTGTCCACACACACATTTATGTTACATGCACTGCTAACCCTGTAGTTTTTTTGATTGCCGGGGACAGGGATGTTCTGTACCAATTAACTCACTGTCCCCATTGTTTAGTTTAAATATTCCTTCAGAAAATCTGTGAGTTTATTGCCAAGTAACTCACTCCCTTTCTTTGATGGATGCAAACTGTCTTTTTTTTTCATTGTTTTATTGGACCAGCTACAGACATTGTGACTAATATAACCTTAAGTCCTAACACATTACAAATGTTCAGTTCAGAAATGAGATCTTTCATGTATGTTCTCTTACCAGAATCCAGCCTTTCTTTTGTCCTCATCTGGAATGTCCTAATTTTGTCTGCCTGTTTCTTTAACAACTGCAGTATTAATGCCTTTTCAAACTCTGCCTGCAAGCTACCCCCTGCCCCCCATTCTACTTCTCCTTTTCTTATCCTCTGTTCTTTGTCTGCCTCTCCTTGGAGAGTTCACTCAGAAAGGGGGGAGGAGATCTTGTTCTCATGTCTTTCAGCCCTGCACAGATGACCCCTCCCCAACCTTTGGAAGCAGACCACACTGACACAGATGCTGCCTCCATCTATTTGAGCCATGGAATTGAGTTTTGAATCCAGCCATCCACTAAAAAGCCACAATGCAACCAGAGTGGAACAGATCTTCCCAAGTCCTACCAGTCCCCCAGATGCCTGTGAAAAGCTGAAGAAGGAAGGAGTCCTGGAGCCATAGGTCCCCACGTGAAGCCTCAGAAGAAAATTAGGAAGACTATGGGGGAGGGTGGAAACTCATTGTAAAGTTTTCCTTCTTGCTCCATTTGTATTGTAATAAGCCAGTTGAATGTATTTATGGAGAGATGGCATTTGGGAATAGTTGGCACAGCAAGTCCTGAACACCTTGGGACTTCTGTCTGGTGGGACGGAAAATTTATCCAATATGTTTGTATTGCCTGTTTCTATTAGTAGCTGCACACACAAACACACACACACACACACACACACACACACACACACACCATTCATAATCACACTGAGTCTCCTCCACCTACCTTCAGTAAAGCTCCAGCCTGATTCTTGCCCTGTGTCATTAAAACTTTGTAGGAACAACTTCCTGCAAATTCCAAGGGGGAAGGAACCAGGCCCCCCTCAGGTGATTTGCAATTCACATGCCCTGTCTGAGGAGGTAGCAGGAAAGAGATCTCCAAACCTAAGCCCTGAATATCTTGCACTGGTGGACTCAGATTGGGCTCACTATGTGCAATTTAAGAAAATAATAATAATAATAATAATATTTATATTTATATACCGCCCTTCTCCCGAAGGACTCAGGGCGGTGAACAGGGCAATTAATAAAATACAAGAATACAAAGATTAAAAAGGATTAAACAGATGCCCAAAACTAACAACAATAAATTTAAAATGGATTAAAACTATATTAAAAAATCCCAACCCATCACCCATCAGGCCAGGCCGGCTTGTTCAAACAGGTAGGTCTTCAGATCGCATCGGAAGGAGCGAAGGTCGGGAGCCGTCCGGAGCTCAACTGGCAGTTGATTCCACAAATCCGGAGCGCCCACAGAGAAGGACCTCCCCCTGGGGGCCACCAGACGACACTCTCTGACTGGTGGCACCCTGAGGAGGCCCTCTCTGTGGGAACGCACGGGGCGGAGGGAAGTCGATGCCGGCAGCAGGTGATCCCTAAGGTACTCCGGACCCATGCCATGCAGGGCCTTAAAAACCATAACCAAAACCTTGAATCTCACTCGGAAGACAACTGGAAGCCAATGCAGCTCACGGAGCAGAGGTGTAACATGGGAGTATCGGGAAACTCCCAACACGACTCTCGCGGCTGCATTCTGTACCAGTTGGAGCCTCCGAGTGGTCCTCAAGGGGAGCCCCATGTAGAGAGCGTTGCAGTAGTCTAGACGAGAGGTCACGAGTGCATGAGTGACAGTACGCAAGGCATCCCGGTCTAGATAGGGCCGCAACTGGCGCACCAGGCGAACCTGAGCGAAGGCCCCCCTAGTCACAGTAGTTATATGATCTTCCAGGGTAAGCTGTGAATCTAGGAGGACTCCCAAGTTGCGAGCCCTATCTACAGGGGGTAATAATTCACCCCCCATGGAAAGAGATGGAATAATCTGATTATCCCGAGATGCCAATACGCACAGCCACTCAGTCTTGTCGGGGTTGAGCTGAAGCCTATTCCTCCCCATCCAGACCCGAACCGCTTCCAGGCAACGGGACATCACGTCGAGGGCATCACTGGGGTGGTTTGGGGTCGAAATAAAAAGCTGGGTATCATCAGCATATTGATGATACCCAACTCCAAAACCACGAATGATCTCACCCAGTGGCTTCATATAGATGTTGAACAGGAGAGGCGAAAGGACCGACCCCTGAGGAACTCCACAAGCGAGAGGTCTCGAGGTCAACCTTTGCCCCCCTGCCAACACCGACTGCGAGCGTCCCAGGAGATAGGAGGAGAACCACTGTAAAACTGTGCCTCCCACTCCCAATCCCCTGAGACGCCGCAGCAAGATACCATGGTCGATGGTATCGAAAGCCGCTGAGAGGTCTAATAGGACTAGAACAGAGGAAAATCCCCTGTCCCGGGCCCTCCAGAGATCATTCACCAGAGCGACCAATGCCGTCTCCGTGCTGTACCCGGGCCTGAAACCCGATTGGTACGGGTCTAGATAATCCGCTTCATCCAGAACCAGGGGGAGCTGATGCGGCACCACACTCTCAACAACCTTCGCAAGAAAGCGAAGGTTGGAGACAGGACGAAAGTTATTCAACACAGCTGGGTCCAAGGCAGGCTTCTTGAGGAGAGGTCTCACCACCGCCTCCTTCAAGACGGCGGGGAAACTACCCTCACTCAAAGAGGCAGATATAACCGCCTGGAGCCAGCCTCGTGTCCCCTTCCGAGCTGCATAAACCAGCCAGGAAGGGCACGGGTCCAATAAACATGTGGTGGAGCTCAGCCTCCCCATGATCCTGTCCACTTCCTTCGGAGTCACAGGATCAAACTCATCCCAGACAACATTGACAAGATCACTCGTGTCCTGTTCGTCAGACTCTGCCCAGTCAGAGTCCAAACCGGTCCGAATCCGAGCGATTTTGTCCGACAGATAATAATAATAATAATAATAGACTAGCTTGCATACTGGCTAACCTCAATTAGACATTACAAACCTGGATGCACTGAACAAAGAGCTAAGGCAGGAAAGAACTCTTGAAAATGGGCAGCCAGTGGTTATGTACTTAGACAAACCATGGATGTGAAGAATTTTGGGAGGAATGTGCAAACCTGACTGGAAGCTAAAAGTGACATCCAACATTTGAAAATGATTGACACAGAATATTGGAAACTATAAATTTCTTTTCCACCTAACAAAATTTTTGCCCTGACTTTTAGAACTTTATGGGTTGGAAGGTCCCCTTTTGGGCACCACTGCAGCGATCTTTTTTCGGCCTGCCTCCATTAGTGTCTTTCTTCTTTTTGCATTAACAGTTTAAAGTTTGTTTACCAAGTCTCCTGACCAGATCACCCACACTATTATGGCACAAAGGATTGTGGGAAGTCAGCTCCCCAGAAAAGGAAATATTAAAAAGGCAGAAAAATATATTTTCTAAAAAGATATTGAAGAACCAGAAAAGCATGCCCAGTTTGCTTAATAGCCCCAGCTCTCCCTCCCCCATGCTCTGTACAAATGCAGATGTAGGAGGCCCCTGCTAGAAGCTTAGGAAGACAAAGACCTAAAATCTAAAATCTACCCCAGCCCCAGGAAAGCAGGATATGACCTCAGGAAATAATAGGATTGACCCACCACCATCAAGAATACCAGAAAGGCACACCCAGACTCAGGTCAGAATATATGACACAGGAAATACAAAGCCTGAAACAGGAAATAACTCCAAACAAAAGACTCCAGAAGGGTATAAAAACCCACTCCCTACATGTGCTCAGTCTTTTTTCCCTCCTAGAACTATCTTTATGTCTGGCTATCCTCTGCAAAAAACTGTAACCTTCTTCCTGATAAAAAGGTCTTCAAAAATTTTACTATTGAAAGAGAAATTTAAAACTGAATATGCTGCAGTGGAAATTTAGTAGGTGAATGGAGAAGATGAGAGCCAGGAAAGGAGAGCAGAAAGAAAGGATGTTAAGTGTAACACGTAGGCAAAAATTAGCTGGGTCTTATGAGTGGGAAAGGAAGAAGACAAGCTATAAAAACGTCTGTAAGAGAAGATAACTAGCAAAACAGGAAAGAACGGGGGAGGGGGAGTAAACAGAAAATCAATAAGGGGTCTTGGGAGAGGCCGAGGGTGAGGACAGCCATTTGGCACCAGGGGATATAAACCTGTTATGTGCTCCTGGCCACTTTCCTTCATGACCAGAGACAAGCTCTCCTGACCAATAACCAGCCAAGACACAGTGAAGGCCTTTTGTTTCGTTTATTGCAATAAGCAGGGAGAGAAGCTATCAAAATTTGGTTCTCTCCAAGGTTTCAACTTCTGGAGGCAGGTTGTTCCACTGGTTCATTGTTCTAACTGTCAGGAAGTTTCTCCTTAGTTCTAGGTTGCTTCTCTCCTTGACTAGTTTCCATCCGTTGCTTCTTGTCCTGCTTTCAGGTGCTTTGGAGAATAGCTCGACTCCCTCTTCTTTGTGGCAGCCCCTTAGATATTGGAACACTGCTATCATGTCACCCCTTTTTCGTTTGCACCGGCGGCGGTGGTGTGTTCGGGCCTTTTGGCCCGTTCTCCCGGTGTTTGCAGCAGCAGTTCCAGTGAGGAAATGGCGGCGGCATGGACCTCAACTTGTTTTGGTCCTCTAGTTGCTCTACTTATTCCAGACGGCCTGACATTCTTAGCAACCTCAGTGGTCCCCGAAGCGATCTGGGTTAGCCGGTTAAGTCCGGTGGAGCCCAGTGGAGCCCAGCTGAGTCTGGTTGTTCCAGAGGAGCCTGAAAGACCTGTGCTCTTTGCGGCACTTATTGTCAGCTGGTTGGTGCCAATGGAGCTTGACGGGGCCCGGAGGAAGCTAGCAGGCCTGGGAGATCTGTATTTTGAAGTCCGCGCTCTGGAAGGCCCCAATTATTGGACAATAGGGGGCCCATGGGGCTGCGGCCAGGAACAATTCCTGGAAGGATGGAGCACCGGAAGAACTATGGTTGGCATCTTGAGTTACCGTCCACTAACACATGGAACTATTATGGCTTATTATATTTTGGCCCTATATGAATATCTGTCCACTTATCTGCTTTTTATCCCCAAAGGATTCAGAGGGTTCTAGGTATAAGCCACTGTGAGAGGGTGACTTGAACTTACATCTGCTGCCCCTAGAGGTGAGAGCTCTATGGGGTATGCCTTACCTAGACTGTGTGTCCCAGACCACCCCCGGAACAGGTTTTGCGGCCGTCGTGAGAGGATGGTGGTTGGCCTGTTCTGGGTTCGCCCAGCTGAGTGGCAGTGAAGCTGGGTGGATGGTCTGGATACCCACCAACCCTCTGTTTGGATCCTCCTAATTGATTAATATGGGACTACCTTCTCCTGGATTTGCTCCTTATGCCTCGTTTCTGTTATACTTGCATGGACCTGTTCGCCCTCAGGGGTGTCCCCCCTTCCAGCCACTCATAATCTCGAGGAAGGGCCCAATTATTGGGACCCTGAGAGATGGCTGGGCACTGGTAGGGGTCTCCGATATAAATTCAATAAGAGGCCCCTAGTAAGCTTTTTAGCCAAATTTTTTGTGGGGTTAGGGAGGGGGGTGGGAACTTCTTTTGGCTGTTTGGAAACGGGGGGTATTCCAACAACCGTTGTTCAGGCCAGGTCCGGGGTCGATCGCTGTGAAGGGGAGCGAGGGTCGGTTACCTTCGGGGCTCCAGAGCGGGTCGTGGGATTACCTATTCCCACGACGTTAGGGAACGGCAGCAGGCGCATGAACAGAGGGCTGTATCGATTTCTGGGAAGGCCTCTCTGCTGTTTACAAGCGGTGAGACACTCCGACCCTCTGTTTCTGCCCAGAGGTCCCGGAAGCGAGGATGTGCAGCCACCTGAGCTTCGGTTGATGTATTTGAATGCCAGGTCTGTTGTTAATAAGGCTCCTCTCGTCCAGGATTTGGTCGAGGGTGAGCATGCGGACCTGGCTTGCATCACGGAGACTTGGTTGGGCCCAGAGGGTGGTATTCCTCTGGTTGATCTTTGCCCACCAGGTTTCCGGGTGCTGCACCGGCCTCGGGCTCGGGGTAGGGGTGGGGGAGTGGCGGTTGTTATGAGGGAGACCTTGTGTCCGCAGGAGGCCACCGTTCCCCAGATAGTCGGGTGTGAGTCTCTCTTTTTGAGATGTGGTCCCGGTGCGCAGTTGGGCTTGCTGCTGGTGTACCTTTCGCCTAGTCACGCAGCAGCAGCCCTGCCTGAGCTTCTCGATATCCTCTCTGGGTTGGTGATTGAATTCCCCAAACTTATAGTTTTGGGTGACTTCAATCTACCATCCCTGGGAGGTTCATCTGAGTTAGCTCGGGAGTTCATGGCTTCCATGACGGCCATGGACCTGACGCAAGTAATTTCTGGACCGACTCATGTGGGAGGCCATACCCTTGACTTGATTTTCTTATCTGGACGGTAGTTAGATGATCTTGGTGGGGGCTCTCCAATTGTTATGCCCCTGTCATGGACCGATCATCATCTCCTACGGCTGGTCTTCCGTTTTGCCACTCCCCACTGTGGGTGTGCGGAACCAATTAGATGGTACCGCCCCAGGCGCTTAAAGGACCCTGAAAGGTTCCAGGCAGCGCTGGGGTCCCCACCTGCCTCCTTCGCTCACAGCTCGGCGGATGCCTTAGTGGAAGCCTGGGAAAGGGCAGCCACGGAGGCTCTTGACCGAGTTGTACCCTTGCGGCCGCTGGCCCGGCGCAAATCCCACCGGGCTCCATGGTTTTCCGTGGAGCTTCGGGAGATGAAGCGTCGGAGACGGGGCCTAGAGAGCTGTTGGAGATCAAGCTGATCCGAGTCTGACCGATTGCGACTAAGAACCTACATTAGGTCTTATCTCGCTTCGATAAGGTTGGCGAGGTCTAATCACTTCGCTACCCTTATCGCGTCTGCAGATAATCGCCCGGCCGCCCTGTTTAGGGTGACCCGCTCCCTCCTTAATCAGTAGGTGAGAGAGGAACCCTTGCAGGGTCGTGCCGAGGAGTTTAACCAACATCTGTCGGACAAAATTGCTCGGATTCGGACCGGTCTGGACTCTGACTGGGCAGAGTCTGACGATCAGGACACGGGTGGTCTTGTCGATATTACCTGGGAGGAGTTTGATTCTGTGACTCCGGAGGAAGTGGACAGGATTATGGGACGGCTGAGCTCCACCACATGTTTATTGGACCCGTGCCCCTCCTGGCTGGTTTATGCGGCCCGAGAGGGGACACGAGGCTGGTTCCAGGCAGTTATATCTGCTTCTCTGAGTGAGGGTAATTTCCCCGCCGTCTTGAAAGAGGCGGTGGTGAGACCTCTCCTCAAGAAGCCTGCCTTGGACCCAGCCGTGTTGAATAACTTTCGTCCAGTCTCCAACCTTCGCTTTCTTGCGAAGGTTGTTGAGAGTGTGGTGGCGCATCAGTTCCCTCTGGTCCTGGATGAAGCCGATTATCTAGACCCGTACCAATTGGGCTTCAGGCCTGGGTACAGCACGGACACGGCATTGGTCGCTCTGGTTAATGATCTCTGGAGGGCTCGGGACATGGGATTTTCCTCTGTCCTAGTCCTGTTAGACCTCTCAGCGGCGTTCGATACCATCGACCATGGTATCCTGCTGCGGCGTCTCAGGGGATTGGGAGTGGGAGGCACGGTTTTGCAGTGGTTCTCCTCCTATCTCCTGGGACGTTCGCAGTCGGTGTTGGCAGGGGGGCAGAGGTCGACCTCGAGGTCTCTCGTTTGTGGAGTTCCTCAGGGGTCGGTGCTCTCGCCTCTCCTGTTCAACATCTATATGAAACTGCTGGGTGAGATCATTCGTGGTTTTGGAGTTGGGTATCATCAATATGCTGATGATACCCAGCTTTTTATTTCGACCCAAAACCACCCCAGTGATGCCCTCGACATGATGTCCCATTGCCTGGAGGCGGTTCAGGTCTGGATGGGGAGCAACAGACTTCAACTCAACCCCGACAAGACTGAGTGGCTTTGCATACTGGCATCCCGGGATATTCAGAATATTCCATCTCTCTCTTTTACCCCCCGTAGATAGGGCTCGCAACTTGGGAGTCCTTCTAGATTCACGGCTCACCTTGGAAGACCATATAGTAGCTGTGACTAGAGGGGCCTTCGCCCAGGTTCGCCTGGTGCACCAGTTGTGGCCCTATCTAGACCGGGATGCTCTATGTACGGTCACTCATGCGCTCGTGACCTCTCGTCTGGACTACTGCAACGCTTTCTACATGGGGCTGCCCTTGAGGACCACTCGGAGGCTCCAACTGGTACAGAATGCAGCCGCAAGAGTTGTGTTGGGAGTCTCCCGATACTCCCATATAACACCTCTGCTCCGTGAGCTGCATTGGTTACCAGTTGTCTTCCGGGTGAGATTCAAGGTACTGGTAATGGTGTTTAAGGCTCTACATGGCATGGGTCTGGAGTACCTTAGGGAGCACCTGCTGCCGGCATCAACTTCTCTCCGCCCTGTGCGTTCCCACAGAGAGGGTCTCCTCAGGGTGCCACCGATCAGAGAATGTCGATTGGTGGCCCCCAGGGGGAGATCCTTCTCTGTGGGCGCCCCGGAGCTATGGAACCGGTTGCCGGTTGAGCTCCGAATGGCACCCGACCTTCGCTCCTTCCGTCGCGATCTGAAGACATTCTTATTCGAACAAGCCGGCCTGGCCTGATGGGAGATGGGTTTGGATTCTTATGGTTATTTTAATGTTTTAATGTTTATATTATACTGTTTTTAGTTGGGCATATGTTTAATCTCTTTTTAACTTTTGTACTTTTGTATTTTTATATATTTGCCCTGTTCACCGCCCTGAGTCCTTCGGGAGAAGGGCGGTATATAAATAAAATTATTATTATTATTATTATCTGCAAATTTGATGAGTTCCTCATCTATCCCCTCATCCAAATCGTTAATGAAGATATTGAAGAGCACTGGGCCCAGAACAGAGCCCTGGGGCACCCCACTACACACTTCCTTCCATGTAGATGCAGTTCCATTGAGGACCACACGCTGAGTACGGCCTGTCAGCCAGCTACGAATCCATCTGGTGGTGATGCTATCTAACCCACATTTTTCTATCTTATCAAGTAGTAGGTTGTGATCTACATTATCAAATGCCTTACTGAAGTCAAAGTAAATTATATCTACAGCATTCCTCTGGTCCACAAATTTTGTCACTTGGTCAAAGAATGTAATAAGATTTGTCTGGCATGATCTGTTTTTGACAAACCCATGTTGACTTTTAGTGATGACTTTGTTTGCATCAAGGTGTTCGCTGATTTGTTGTTTGATTATCTTTTCCAGAATCTTCCCAGGTATTGAGGTCAGGCTGATAGGTCTGTAGTTTCCAGGATCTATTTTTTTCCCTTTTTTGAAGATGGGAACTACATCAGCTCTCTTCCAGTCCTCTGGTAGTTCCCCAGTGCTCCAGGATCTATGAAAAATATAGTTCAGTGGTTCTGAGGTCACGTCTGCCAGTTCCTTGAGAACTTTGGGGTGTAATCCATCTGGTTCTGGTGATTTGAACTTGTCTAGGCTGGACAGGTGTTCACTTACCATTTTTTTGCCTATCTTAACTTGCGTTTCTATTCTGTTTTTTATGGCACTGGTTTTGGTAGGTTGGACTGTTTTTTCCCTTTGTGTAAAGACAGATGCAAAAAACAAGTTAAATAGTTCTGCTTTCTCCCTATTGCTTGTCACCTTCTTGCCACTTTCCCCCACTAATGGACCAATCATGGTATAATGATGGTATAATAAACCTACTACCCCACAACAGGCATCCTTTATGTGTGGACAATTCATGCCTCCTTAAAAATACACTTGGAATTCTGGGCCTGGACTTTTATCCTGCCACCCTGTGAATACCCAAGACTGAACTCTGCTCAGGATTTTGTCTGAGGCTGTCTCCACTGCAACGTCCTTTGCATGGAGAGGGCATTCCGGTAGCTCTTGGATTGCCAGTATCTGTGCAGCTGGTGCCGGATCTGGTTCTATGTTTGCTAGGGGTAGCCTACTTAACCCATCTGCATGGCCCATTTCTTTCCCTGGCTTATGAATCAGTTTAAAATTGTAAGCCGATAGGAATATGGACCATCTGAGCATCCTAGTATTTGTGGGGTTTGTTTGTCAGTGGTGAATAAGCCTAATAGAGGCTTATGGTCCGTAAACACTGTGAACTCCCTACCATACAGATAGTCGTGGAATTTTTTGACCCCAGCCACTATTGCCAGGGCTTCCTTGTCTATCTGTGCATAGTTCCTTTCTGCCCCTGACAAGGTTCTGGAGTAGTAAGCTATGGGAACCTGTGTACCATTTCCCTCCAGATGGCTTAGCACTGCTCCCACTCCATAGGGTGAAGCATCGCAAGCAATGCAGATAGGCTTGGTTTCAATGAAATGGGTGACTGTGGACTTGTTGGACAGTAGAGCCTTTAGTCCTGGAAGCTTTTGTCATGGACATTGGTCCATTTCCATGCAGCTTTTTCATCTAGGAGTCTATGCAGGGGTTCAGCTATGGCTGCTTTGTGGGGTAGGAAGGAGTGGTAAAAGTTTAATAATGCCAGAAAGGCTTGCAGTTCCGCTTTGTTTTTGGGAGTGGGGGCCATCTTAATTGCCTTCACTTTGGATTCTGTGGGGTGAATCCCACTGGCATCGATCCTGAACCCCAAAAATTCTGTGGATGTTTTTTTTTATCCCATTTATATCCCGCCCTTCTCCGAAGACTCAGGGCAGCTTACAATCTAAGCACAAGTCAATGTGCTTAGCAATAGCCTTCATTCTATGTATATGCCTGCTTATTAGGGCTTTCGCCCCCCCCCCCCCAGCGGCATTATTACAAAGTCAGCTT
>JAKJMR010016338.1:4929-27353 GCA_024449315.1 Daboia siamensis
TTCTTCTTCTTCTTCTTCTTCTTCTTCTTCTTCTTCTTCTTCTTCTTATTATTATTATTATTATTATTATTATTATTATTACTATTAGTAGTAGTAGTAGTAGTAGTAGTAATAGTAGTAGTAGTAGTAGTAGTAATAGTAGTAAAAGTTCTGCATCTGAGAGTGTCTATCATTAATAATCAAATGAAGGTTTATTTCCAAATTGCCCTCATAGTTTATGTATCTTTAGGTCTGCATGGAGAACATCATGGCTCTGTACAAAAGTTCTTCATGAATGATGTCATGTTAAACTATCATCCAGCTTTAAAATAATTTATTCTTTTACATTGCTCTATTTAATTTAATTTTAGTATCCTAATTTCCTTGCTTTAATTCTGAGTCTTGGGATTCTTTACAAGCATTCTTTACAAAACTATAACATTAGAAAGTATTGTTGTTGTTGATGGGGTTTATTGTTTATAAAAATGTTATAAAGTAGCATCTAAGAAAATAGAGAAATGCCAGACTGAACCTTGGAACCACTATCTCTATTAACTTTTGAGTGGTCTGTGAACATCTATGAATGCATATCTTTGACAGTATCAACTACGTATTAAAGCATAATTCAACTGTTAACACAGTTAATTTTCAAATTAATCCCCAGTTTTATTTAGATATCTCAGAGGCTTCATACTGTGTTAGATTATTCAGGATAATGTATGAGTAATTTGTTAATGATTTTAATGAGAGATTCAATTCAATTCAAACATGTTATGACATAAAAACAACAGTAGGTTGTGCATATATTTCTGTTGGATTATAAACAAAATCCTTTCCATAACAATTACCCATCTTATATATGATACTCATTGTCCAGACATTGTCTATTATCAGCCAAGAATATTACAATAGAAAGTCCAATTCTATCCAATACAGTTAAAAATATCATTGTTGGCAATGGAACATCTATGTATCTTGTAATAACATTTTGCATTCCAGACATCTTCTTTCACTTTGGAATTTCTCAGAATACAGAGAAATTTGATTTAGCATATATATTTACTTTGGGTGAGTAGCTGGACTTTCGCTTTAGAGAGATAATCATTCTACTACCATGGAACTCTGCAATTTACAGGAAAACCATCACTGAGAAATACCCATCCATTTTTTTAATCCTTTCCCCACCCATCAACCAGATTTTCTTAAAAACTCCAGATATAGAAAATTACAAATGCTATCAATATACTTTTTATTGCGGTACCCTTCTATGTTAAGGAAGTCTGATATCACATTGAGTTGTTCTTAAGTCATTGTATTACCTCTGTCACCTGCTTTGAACCCATTCAAACTTATTGATATGTACTCCAGTAAGTCTTTGTTAATCACCTTTGTTGTCCAAGGATTATGCAGGAGCTTTGTACAGCACCACAACTCAAACAAATTGATTTTCTTCCTCTCTTGCTTTTTTAAGATCCAACTTTCACAATCATAAGTAACTAAGGGGAACATAATAGAGCATGCTAAGCTACATTTGATTGTCATGCTGATGTCCTTGCTTTTCTATATTCAGTTCATGTTCATTGCTGTGTGACCCAGTGCAATCCAATATTTTATTTCTGCACTGCATGCACCACTTTAAGCTATCTGCAACCCTAGGAAAATGATTTTTTTCAATACATTTTATTTCTTCATTATCAATTTTTATTTTGATGTTTCCCTTCCTTGCAGTGGTCATGAACTTGACTTTTTGATGTTCAGACAAAGAGACCAAAATTCTCATTTTTTTCTTTAATTTTCTTAATCAGATATTCTCTACCTTTTTAGTTTCTGAGAGTTGTATCATCAGCATATTGAAATAATTTTGAGGCATTAATCAAAGTCTTCTTCTGTTTTCACTATCTCTAACTCACTCTATTGATTACATTCTTGATAATTTGCTTCCAACATGCCAAAACCCAGAGGTATTGTTTTAGCCATTTTTCCCCATGGGAGGGTGGAAGAGTAAACAAAATTGCACATGTGTGCTTACTTTCATTCCCAATTGAGCCTTCTCCCTAGAGTCAACATTGCAGAGTTATCAATAATGCTGCAACCCTGACATATGTGTCATTGGAGAAGTAGAGGCAAAGATAGAAAATATGTGTTGTGGAGCTTTGTAGCCGCGAGCAATCAGAATAGATTGACAAAAGAAGAACATTTTTCTTTAGAAGGAGTTGACCATCCAAAAGAGCGGAAAAGAAGCATAACAGCACAGCAAGACTGTACTTGCTGGCCATTGAAAGAAAAAGAGGAAGAAATTTCAGAGACAGGAGATTTGAGACAGAACAGTCTTAAAAAGAAGGAAAAATTGAGGTATATTAGTAATCTATAGAACATAGTTTAAAGGTAATTCTAATAGAATGGTAAATAATAGAAATTGAGTGAATTTCTATTAACAGAACAGAACAGAATCTGATATAAACATTGTCATAGCATATTGTAATATTAATTACCAGAGATATAATATATTGGGATATTACTAGAATAGAATATAGGAAGCACTCACATATCATTTTTATATATTTATTTTTACAAAATAAAAACTTTCTCTAATCTTTATAGGGAGATTATCCTAGGGATAGTGCTTTTATGTCTCCCTCGAGTTTGTGTTGATATAATTGGATACAATTAAAGAACATAGGAACTCACATTAAACATTATACTGTCTTATAAAAAAAGTAATTGGTGACATATTAACTTAATTGTGTAATTATTCTAGGAAGAATAAGTGAAGAAGATAAATCCTTACAGGAACTAAATGAACTAAGATAAAAAATCTAATCACACTTAGCTACCAGTGCTTACAGGTAAGTATGAAATTTTAATTTCCTTTTCTGTATATGTAAATTGAGCCTAACTGTCCCTTTTATTTTTAAAAAAAGTTAACATATATTGGTTTGACTTGGTGTTGAGTAATAGCATATGCATTTTAATATAAAGTAAGAGTGAATAAACTTGAGGAAAGTTTAAGACTGCTGTATAGCAATAGCACTTAGACTTACAGTATATACCATTTCATAGTGCTTTACAGTCCTCTGTAAAGCCATATTGCCCTCAACAATCTCGATCCTCATTTTACCGACCTTAGAAGGATGAAAGGCTGAATCAGCCTTGAGCCTGGGAACTGCTGACAATCAGCAGAATTAGCCTGCAATATTGGATTCCACAGTGCCACCACAAGTTTTGTATGCATCATGTACGTCTTAAAAGAAGAATATTGATTAAATGTTTAACATTTCCTGCTTAATTTTAAACTGTTAATATAAAGCTCTTGATAATTGAAGCATACAGTACATAAAGAAAGGAAGAGATAATATGGCTACAATTAAGAATCCAAACCAGACAAATAGTAGCAACAGAATCACATCAAACAATCACACAAAACTTTGGGAAACCCCCTTCAAACCATTGCCCTCAGAATCAAAGATGGTAACCATTGCTGTTAAGTGGAATATTACTGATAGCACAATTTTTTACTTGCATCCACTGATATCTGCTGATGTACTCTTTCACTCCTTACATATTTTAGGTTAAATACCTTATGGAGGATGGTTTAGTGATTCATTGATTGATAAATAAGCCATATTTTAAAAGAATCGCTCTCAAATATACATATTGCAATTCATATATGAAGTCTGCATAATTTATTTATTTTTATTTTTATTTTAATCCCATTTATATCCCACCCTTCTCCAAAGACTCAGGGCGGCTTACAATTTAAGCACAAACCAATGTGCTTAGCAATAGCCCTCATTCTATGTATATGCCTGCTTATTAGGGCTTTCGCCCCCCCCCGCAAGCTGCATTATTACAAAGTCAGCTTATTGCCCCCAACAATCTGGGTCCACATCATTTTATCATGGAAATAAAAATGTCTTGCTATTCTGTAATACATTTTTTTAAATCTTTGCTCCCCTTAAATTAGGGATGTCTGCTGTATTAGGAAATTGGATTGCTATAGTGGCAATTATAGACATTTCAAAAAATAAAATAAAAATAAGAGGAAGATTAAAATGCCTATAAAACCCAAAAGGAAACTTAAGTGATTCAATAGGATCACCTAAACATTTTATTTGACAGCCTTGAAACTCATTACCCAAGGCTTCCCAAAACAATTTATTCTTGTATAAATCAGCCATGGCAAAACTGTGCCCACCCCAGGTGTTATTTAACTTCAATATCCAATATCTTTAATTTCAACACTAATTACACCAAAAATGCAAATCCTGGGAATATTCATGTTGAGAAAAATTGTTGAACACCGGGATAATATACAAAAACAACAACTGTTTAATAAACTTAGCTTTCATCGGCTAACTGCCAACATCATCAGAATGGAATGCCAGAGGCTCAAAAGCCTGCCAATAAGACCAACTCCACTAACATTTAGATTTAACATTTGATATTTATCATTCACAAGATTTTTAATATACTCCCAATTCATCTATCACCATTCCTCACAAAATCTAATATTCAAAATACACATCCCATTTACTTAACTTCTCAGCCTCTATGTCAACAAATTAAGGATACAATATGATATCCTTCCTTTTTGCAAGTTTTCAGGGGGTGGAGTTTAAGTAGTAATCAAAATTTATTTTTATTTCAATATTTAATACTTCCTCTCTCTTCCTCTTTCTTTCTGCTATCTCTTGCTTAAACTAATAATTTTCATTTTTAATGTTCCATGTAGACCTGTCTATTACTTTCAACAATAGGTTTTTAGCTTATCTACATTATTCACCTTTACATGACCTTTGTGCACAAATCAGTATTCAAGTTAGCTATTAGTATTTATACTGCTCCCCTTCATGGATTACTGCTTTGTCATGGTGAAGGGGCCTGTGTAATTCAATGAAGCTATGAGCTATGCCATGCAGGACCATGCAAGATGGACACGTCAAAGCAGAGAGTTCTTACAAAATGTGATCCACTGGAGAAGGAAATAGCAACCCACTCCAGTATCTTTCCCATGAAAACCCCATGGACAATAGCAAAAGGCAAAACAATATTATTGAGTAGTGGGTTCTGGAACGCAGGAAACACGCCAGGCTGATGAGTACAGCATAGCGGCTATTTATTGGTGATAGAAACTGTACTGGGGAAATAGGGGTTAACTGTACCTTTATATACCTGGCCAGGTACACTCTTAGCCAATCAGTTTAAACCTTAGTTTCCCTCCGAAACTAACCAGCCATTACAGTTTTGGTACAGCGCCACCTGGTGATATTGGCTATGCCACGGTTTACTGTATCTCTTAAACCCCCATACATAACACCCCTTCCCTCTTTAAGAACCAACAATAGTTTCGATAGAGTGAACAGCAAATAACTACAACACAGTAACAACAGGCTTAACAACTATACACCGTAATATCATGCTCTTCCACCTCCCCTCATGTCCACACACATTCGGTGAGATAGGCGGGTGGTCTATGAGTTCTGGATAACCATATTAGGGGTTCCCCCCTGTCCTGGACAGCAGAGTCAGTGGCTGAGTTGTAGCTGGCCATTTCTGATTGAACTACTCCAAGGTCTGACCCTGTGGCCAGGTTATTGTGATGGCCCTGGGCCAGTTGTTGTCCGGGCCAAGCAGGGCTCGCTGGCAACAGTAGTGGGTCCGTGAGGTCCTCCTTGGGCTCAGGTCCAGTTGTTTGTTGGTGGGGTTGATAGTGATGATTTGTGGACGATGGAGGGTGGTCCTCCAGTTGGTTGTTTTGTGACCTTTCAGGAATCGGTTTCCTGACTTGATCTATGTGTCATCTGATCTGTCGGCCCCTCTCCACCCCTACAATGTAGGATAAGGGCCCAGTTCTGTCAACCACCACCCCGGGAATCCACGCATGTCCCGGACCATAGTTCCTGGCCCAAACCAAGTCATCGGCGTGTAGCTCCCTAGGGGGTTGGGGTTGCTCAGTCTCTGCAGCCACTCTGTCGGAGTGGAGCCTGTCCAATTTGGTGATGAGGCGCCTGTCCCAATGAAGTTCCTCTGGGCTCTTCCCTGTGGCTGTGCATGGTGTGGTGTGTTGTGCTAACAGGAATTGTGCTGCTTTGGAGGTGACTGCTAGCGTGGTGACTAGCTGGTCATTGATGAGGGGGGGAAAGATGCCTCTTTCATCCAGCAAGTGATGCCATCCCCATGTGAATTCAGCTCTTAGGTGAAGCAGGATACCACCTTCATTGCCACTATTGAGTAGTGGGTTCTAGAACACAGGAAAGACGCCAGGCCAATGAGTACACCATAGCAGGTCTTTATTAGTGGTAGAAACTGTACTGGGGAAATAGGGGTTACCAGTACCTTTATATACCTGGCCAGGTACGCTCTCAGCCAATCAGTTTAAACGTTAGTTTCCCACCGAAACTAACCGGCCACAGCAGTTTTGGCACAGCGCCACCTGGTGGTATCAGCTATCCCACGGCTTACTGTATCTCTTAAGCCCCCATACATAACAGATATGACAATGGAAGATGAGCCCCTCAGGTCAGAAGGCATCCAATATGCTACTGGGGAAGAGCAGACAGCTAGTACTAGTAGTGCCAGAAAGAATGAAGTGACTGGGCCTAAGCTGAAAGGACACTTAACTGTGGATGTACTGTATCTGGTGGTGAAAGGAAAGTCAGATGTTGCAAAGATTTTTTCTCCATAAGAAAAAAACCTGGAATGTAAAACCCATGAATCAAGGCAAGCTTCACATGGTCAAACAAAAGATGACAAGACTGAACATCAACATCTTAGGAATGAGCGAACTAAAATGGACAGGAATGGGTGAATTTAATTCAGATGACCATCATGTACCACCAGATGACCATCAGGTATACTACTACGGGCAAGAATCCCTCAGAAAAAATGGAGTAGTCTTCATAGTCAATAAAAGAGTAGGAAAAGCAATACTGGGATACAACCCCCAAAATGACAGCATGATCTCAGTTCAAATCTAAGGCAAACCATTCAATATCACAGTAGTCCAAGTCTATGCCCCAACCACCAGTGCTGAAGAGGATGAAACTGAAGCTCTACAGCATCTTATAGAACTAACACCAAAAAATGATGTCCTTATCATCATGGGGGTTTGGAATGCTAAAGAAGGAAGCCAAAAGATAAGTGAAATAACAGGCAAGTTTGGCCTTGGAGTACAAAATGAAGCAGGGCACAGGCTGATAGAATTCTGTCAAGAGAGTAGGATGGTCATAGCAAACACTCTTTTCCAACAACCCAAGAGACGGCTTTACACATGGACATCACCAGACGGTCAACACAGAAATCAGATTAACGATGTGCTCTGCAGCCAAAGATGGAGAAGCTCTATACAGTCAGTAAAAACAAGACCAGGAGCTGACTGTGGCTCATATCATGAGCTTCTCATTGCCAAATTTAGTCTTAAATTGAAGAAAATAAGGAAAAGCACTAGGCCAGTAAGGTATGAATTAAATCATATCCTTGTTGAATATACAGTAGAGGTGACAAATAGATTTAAGGAATTAGATCTGATAGACAGAGTACCTGAAGAACTATAAACAAAGGTTCGCAACATTGTACAAGAGGTAGCAGCTAAAACCATCCCAAAGAAAAAGAAATGCAAGAAAGCAAAATGGCTGTCTGAGGAAGCTTTGCAAATAGCTGAGGAAAGGAGGGAAGTGAAAGGCAAGGGAGAAAAAGAAAGATACGGCTAATTGAATGCAGAATTCCAGACAATAGCTAGAAGACATAAGAATGCCTTCTTAAATGAAAAGTGTAAAGAAATAGAAGAAAACAATAGAATAGGGAGGACCAGAGATCTCTTCAAGAAAATTAGAGAGATGAAGGGAACGTTTCATGCAAAAATAGGCATGATACAGGACCAAAATAGCAGGGACCTAACAGAAGCATAAGAGATTAAGAAGAGGTGGCAAAACTACACAGAAGAACTATACAAGAATGAACTTAATGTTCCTGATAACCACAATGAGGTGGTCACTGACCTAGAGCCAGACATCCTAGAATGTGAAGTGAATTGGGCCATAGAAAAACAGAGCAACAACAAAGCTATTGGAGGTAACAGCATTCCAGCTGAGCTATTTAAAATCTTAAAAGACAATGCATTAAAAGTGCTACACTCCGTTTACCAGCAAATTTGGAAAAATTCAACAGTGGCCACAGGATTGGAAAAGGTCAATTTACATTCCAATTCTAAAGAAAGGCAGTGCCAAAGAATGCTCAAACTATCACACCATTGCATTCATTCCACATGCTAGTAAAGTTATGCTTAAAATCCTACAAGCTAGACTTCAGCAGTATGTGGATCGAGAGCTACCAGAAGTACAGGCAGGATTTTGAAGAGGCAGAGGAACTAGAGATCAAATTGCCAACATATGCTGGATCATGGAGAAAGCTAGGGAGTTCCAGAAAAACATCTACTTCTGCTTCATTGACTATGCTAAAGCCTTTGTTTATGTGGATCCCAACAAACTGTGGCAAGTTCTTAAAGAGATGGGCATACCAGACCATCTTATTTGTCTCTTGAGAAACCTATATGTGGGTCAAGAAGCAACAGTGAGAACAGGATATGGAACCACCGATTGGTTCAAAACTGGGAAAGGAGTCCGGCAAGACTGTATATCTAACATATATGCAGAGCTCATCATGAGAAAGGCAGGGCGAGATGAATCAAAAATTAGAATTAAGATTGCCGGGAGAAATATCAATAATCTAAGATACGCAGATGATACCACTCTAATGGCAGAAAGTGAAGAGGAACTAAACAGCCTTTTGTTGCGGGTAAAGAAGGAGAGTGCAAAAGTTGGGTTGAAACTCAACATTCAGAAAACCAAGATCATGGCATCCATTCCTCTCAATTCCTGGCAAATAGATGGGGAAGAAATGGAGGTAGTGACAGATTTTATTTTCCTGGGCTCCAAGATCACTGCAGATGGGGACTGTAGCCAAGAAATTAAAAGATGCTTGCTCCTGGGGAAGAAAGCAATGGCAAATATAGACAGCACACTAAAAAGCAGAGACATCACCCTGTCAACAAAGGTTTGTATAGTCAAGGCTATGGTCTTCCCAGTTGCAATGTATGGCAGTGAAAGTTGGACCATAAGAAAGACTGAACGCCAAAGAATTGAGGCCTTTGAACTATGCTGCTGGAGAAGACTCCTGTGAGTCCCTTGGACAGCAAGGCGATCAAACCAGTCAGTCCTAGAGGAGATCAACCCTGACTGCTCTTTAGAAGGCCAGATCCTGGAGTTGAAACTCAAATACTTTGGCCACCTAATGAGAAGGAAGGACTCACTGGAGAAGAGCCTAATGCTGGGAAAGATTGAGGGCAATAGAAGAAGGGAACGACAGAGAATGAGGTGGCTGGATGGAGTCACTGAAGCAGTAGGCGTGAGCTTAAATGGACTGCAGAAGATGGTAGAGGACAGGAAGGCCTGGAGGAATGTTGTCCATAGGGTCGCGATGGGTCGGACATGACTTTGCAGCTAACAACAACAACAACAAATTTATACTGCTAAGTTTTTATGAGCAAATGTTTTTCTTTATCTTAGTTCCTAACAATGTCTTGTATTCAACATACACCTCTTATCTATTTAAGTACATTCTGTTTTAGATTTCAATAAGATGTTTGAAACTCCATTCTTCTTGAGTCTTATTCTGTTTTTTTTTTCCTTTGCCAAATGATCTTCCATGTCCTTGTGTTTTGGTCATCGAACCAATCTCCTTGTAATATCATGTATATTAATTGATATTGGCGAAACCATCCAGTTTATTCTTCCACATCGTTGTAGTTGCTCTGAATTGCTTATCTTCTCATCCAACTATTCTTTTCTAGATCATCTAGTTCCTTCTGAGTTGTATAAAAAACTTTTTCCTTTTTCCAAGTTGTCATGTCTTTTCTGGATTTTCAAATATCAATATTTATTGAATAGTAGATTCTTCTGTCATAGTATTTGAATGTTTCATTTTTTTGTATTGTATTTTGTATGGATGATTCTTTAGTTGTGGTCAAAGTTTGGTCTTTCATATCTGAGCTGTCTTCTTGTTCCTTCCCATAGCCTCTTAGTATTACATTGGTTGTGGTAAGAGTTTGAATTAGTGTTTTCAAAATATAGAGAGTTTATTGATCTTCATCTATAAGGAAATTTTGTTCCTGGTCTTCTTCCAAATTGGTATTTTAAACTTAAGCCTTTACACTTAGAAAATCCAAAAGAGATTTTTTTTTTTCTAGGTAGGGTACATAAAGCCTTTCACAGCTGTTGTTTCAAAGTTCTCAAGGTTATGTATCTTACCTATTTCCCTGTGCAGTCAGCCAGGCACCCTTTAAAGTTTCCCTTTGAGTCCCAAAATTATTTCAATCTTTTCAGTTTTTCTTTTTTTTTCTTTTTATAAAAAACCCCCCAGATTTCCAACAGAAGTAAATAATGAAAAATTAAAAATTAAAAATCTTTCAGTCCACATGTTTTGAGAAGTAAGATTCCAATTGGGATTCAGTTACTTTTTCAATGTTTAAAATGCCCCTGGGTATTTAGTCTTCGCTCTTTCTGGAGGGAGGGCTGAAATCCCCCTTTCCTCAACACAGGGGGGAGAATGCTTAGCAGCTTAAGGAGATATAGAAAGTAGAAGAGGTAGATCTCACTTAGTCTCTTCTGCGCTGCTTTATGAATTGGCTGATGGGAAATGTGACTTCAGCTATTCACAGCCCAGGGAAGAGACATAATGGTCTGTCCTTTCATCCACCAGTTTGGAAGGATCGCCAGGTATAATGGGAGAGTTGTGGCTTTCCTGTGATCCAGCAAGTGCCCCTCCTTGCTGGTCACTGCTTCGGGATGACCTTCAGCCCTTTTCAGGGTCTCCCAGTAATGGGAGTGGCTGCGTGGCAAACTGGAGGCAAGGTCAAATGCGAGATTGCTGCTGGCTATATGCACCCACACCTGTGAGCATTGCTCTTGTTGTCTGATGGCCAGTTCATGTTCATGGATCCTAGTTCTTTTGGTTGTCTCCCCATATAATTACAGTGACAGTCCTTACAGTACACTCTATATAATCACTGAAGAACTTTATGCATTGGGAAGCAGCTCTTTTGGGTACATCACTTTGGCATGTAAGGTTTGATTTGGTTTATGGGTGATGCCGATGTTGTATGGAGCCATCATACGTGCTGTTGTTTCTGACAGCCCATTGACATATGGCAATGTTATCCATGTAATAGGAGCATCTGTGTGCTGCCTTCTGTGATCTGCTATATTGTTTGATAAAGTCAGTTGGATATAGCCATTTCGTCTACAGACATGATACCCATGGCAACAGGTGTCCAGCCAGATGGTTGCGAGACAACTAGAAGCAATATGATTAGCAGGGGTGGGTAGACCAGTGGCACCTTCAATGAGCAGAGTGCAGAAGCAGTTGGCCTTAACGGCAGGCTTTTAAACCTCTGGCATTCTACTCTGATGATGTTGGCAGTCAGCTGATGAAAGCTAAGTTTATTAAACAGTTATTGTTTTTGTACATTATCCCGGTGTTCAACTATTTTTCTCAACATGAATATACCTGGTATTCGTATTTTTAGTGTAATTTGAGACTATGTGTGTCTGTGTTTGTGAATCAGTAATCATTAATTTCAGTAATCATTAATTTCTCATCCATGATGAGAATATGCATATTTTTCCTATCTATAAATGCATAATATATTAATACTGCATTTTTAAACAATTCTTTGAAAGACAAGGATTCTAGACAGCATCTTAGGGAAAAAGTATTCCAAAAGATGAGAATATATAATGTGTAATGGAAAGCTATGGAAAGATTGCACTATATCCATTAATGATTTTTCCACTTGCTGGCTGATAATTGCTTGTCAATCATAACATAAAACCAAACTACTGCTGCCTTAAAATTTCTCTAAAATATTTTAGTCTTTCCCAGATAAAAAAGCAGAAAGATTTCCCCAACTATTGTAAAAGGATAGTAAAAAAGATGATTATTCCTCCTAAACTCCCAAATGTACATGTTTATAATTAATTAATTATAGTTCTTATATCATTTTTTTTATAGAAAGGAATCAGTTTAAGAGACTGACAACAAAGTTTGTTTAGAAAATTGCCTGTATATAATCTGGTCATAAAGAGGAGTACCTCATTGGAAAAAGAAAAATCTTGTAGAAGAATTTATCAACTTTGTCAGAGAATCATATTCCAAATAATGTTAAAGGCATGGAAAATATCAATTATAAGAAGTAATCAAACAAATATAACAGAATTTATTCTTATGGGATTTTCCAGTTTCCCTGAGCTTCAGGTACCCCTTTTTGTCATTTTCCTTCTTGTTTATACAATATCTCTGACTGGAAATGTCCTCATCATGATTGTCACAGCAGTAGACCCTGCTCTTCATAGTCCCATGTACTTCTTCCTCCGAAATCTTTCTTCCATAGATATTTGTTTCAATTCAGTAATTGTTCCAAAAATACTAGCAGATCTTATTTTGCAGAAGAAAACCATTTCCTACATAGGCTGCTTCACCCAGTTGTATTTCTTTTTTTTCTTTGGTACAACTGAATGCTGTCTTCTTGCTGCAATGGCATATGACCGTTATGTTGCCATTTGTAATCCATTACGCTATCCAGAAATTATGAATAGAAAAGTATGTTTTCAACTAGCTGTGGCCTCATGGGTTTTAGGCTTCCTTAACGCTACTGTCACTGCCATCTTTGTTTTTAGTGTGCCATTCTGTGGGCCTAATACAGTTAATCATTTCTTTTGTGATAGTCCTCCACTGCTGGAGTTGGCTTGTGCTGATACATACATGGCTCAAATTGAGGCTCTCACAGCTACTGTGATATTCATAGTATTTCCTTTCCTCATTATATTATTAACATACATCTGCATAATTATTAGCATATTGAGAATGCACTCAGCAGAGGGGAGGCAGAAACCCTTTTCAACATGTTCATCTCATCTTTTGGTGGTAACCTTATTTTATAGCACAGCTACATCTACCTACTTCAACCCTACTTCAAAGTACTCTCCAGACACAAAAAAGTTTCTTTCCCTCTCCTATACAGTCATCACACCCATGTTAAACCCTTTTATTTATAGTTTAAGAAACAAGGAGGTCAAAGCTGCAATGAAGAGGACATTACATTGGAAAATGTTTAGGACAAAATAAAACTTGTTGGGCCATTGTCTTAAAGCTAGATAACATTTTTGTCAACAATGAAAAGTGAAATATAAGGATACATGACTTTTCTCTTTATTTTGTCATCATTTTCAAAAACAAAGAATAACATATACATTGAATCATTTTTGGAGTCAGCAGTGAAACCTAAAGTAGAGATGTGGACCATGTTTTCATATTGTTTCAATTCTGTTCAGTTAATAATTTTCCTCTTGCTAATTAAGAATGGTTGTATGGATAAATATAACCAGATTTCTTTTGTTTCCTCCCAAATTTTCCATCTTGGCCCAAATAATTGCAATAGTTGAAATTCATTGTATTGTATTTTAATAATATTTGGAGAACTAATTCTGTTCTTTTATGTATGATATAGTCTGTGTATATACTATCTTTTGTTTGTATATACTACCAGCATATCCATAACCATCTCACGAGAATAGAGTTGCACCTAAATAGCTTTTCATATTGAGCCATTGAAATAAGTGGGATTTAACTGAATTAATAAAGATCTTTTTCATGCCTCAATTCAACTGTCTTTCAAAGTTGAATCAATCCCTGAAATGTTTCAATTCTAAATAGAATGATAATAAAATTACATCTTAGAGAAGTACATCTAATGGGATTAAGGAAAAGGACTTTCTCTGGGGTGACTTCCTTCTTTGCAATATTATTGCTCTGGAAATAAGATTTGGCCTTTCCTTGACATTTTTCTAAAGCTTTGGTTATATCAGAGGTCCTGGGGAATCCCAGATTGATAGGGAGCAAAGAAGTGGCTGGTATGATTCTGATGTTGCTATGGTTCTGAGAGATGCAATTCTTCAAAGAACCTTGAGGCATTGTTTATCTTAAGGAATCTTTATTCAAAAGAGCATAGCTTTGGCACATACATGATCAAACCGAAATCTGGATTCCCTTCCCCTAAGCACACAGTATCAAAGCACAGTTCCTCCCTTTAATTAACCGTAATAAATTACATTCTCCAATTAGTTAGAATTGTAAGCTTTCCCTCCTGTTTAACAACCTGCCAAATTCTTATTTTCTCTGATTTCAAAACAGCCTTAAGAGACATTCTTCCTCCTCCCCCCAGCATCAAATAATTCTAACTCTAAAAGTAACACACAAGTTTTAAAGAATCAAAGCTGCCTGTGCACATGTTGTCAAAGCAAGAACTTCTAATGATAGCAGTGTTGACTTCTACTATTGGAGCTGAGTGGATTGTTCATGGGTTACCATGTATAAGTTTGACAGCCATATAAAATAAATAAATAAATAAATAAATAAATAAATAAATAAATAAATAAATAAGCAAGATACAAAGCTATGTGTTGAAGACACTCTGGGTGTTCATTTTTTTTCTCAGTGGTTGCATTTTTTTAAAAAAAAAGATGCATACTTGAAAACAACTGCTCTATAAGGAAACAAGTTAAGAGTGACAGCAGCTATTTAAATAGTATTTTGTATTTTCAGTCTATTTAAGAAGCACTTTTATAACTAGGATAAGACTGAATACCACAAAAACTATCAGTATTCTGATATTGACTGAGAAAAAATTTAAAATTCTTATTTGAGAAGCAAGAATATCAAATGTGTATTGAAGACAATATGTTGGAGAATAATGATTTGCCTAAAAGGAAATAAATTTTGTATGAATTATTAAAAAAAGTAAATAAAAGTGTTGTTAATCAGAATCGACTTCAAAAAGAAGCTTTTGGCTGTTTTTTATGAATAACTAGGATTTAGAGATTATATTTTAGACAAAAGAGTCCATCACACATGAAAACATGGCAAGTTTGATGGAGACACTGTAGCTTTAATAATAGTTTAATAACATTGGACAACACATTTTTTTTTAAAAAAAAATGTTTCTTGAAAGACCTCTTCAAACTGAACCTAAATATAATTTCAGAATGACCATGTCACATAGAAATCTTGAGAAATCATAAATTAACTTAATATCTATAATGGAATTAATCACACAATATTTCTGATACATTGCATGAGTACAACAAGAGAGAGAGAGAGAGAGAGAGAGAGAGATATGAGTTTTATTGCTTTTTTTCGCAGGAGGATATCCCGAGCGAAGGGAGGAGTCAGAATGAGAAGAGGGACATTTTGCTGAGGTTTTAGACTTAGGTTTTAACCAGAAAGGAAGTTGGGGGGAGATTTGGCATAGAGAGGCCTGGGACTTCAAGTGCCAATAGAAGAAAAGGATAAGCTGGTTGCTGCTGCTTCGGAGACCAGCACCCATCCAAACTCTGATCATTATCACCTGTGCAAGCTGTAGACAGTGTGGGGAATGGCTCTTGTGAGGTGAACTTGTGCTGCAGAGTGCTGACTAACTTCAGTCAGGGTTTCCATTGCTGCCCATAGTGGAGGACTTCCCCTTCCTGTTTTTCCAAGCAGCTGCTACAAGGTATTGATTATTATTGCCATATTTCCCAGGGAACTGATAAACACTGTCACATGGTGACTGCCATGGTTACGGGTTGGCCTGCTTGATTTTTGGACGATGAGAACCTGCCACCCCTTTCATTCCACATGAGCTCCCACTGACAAAAGGACATTCTGTCAATGCCTTGAGAGTGCGGCTGTGGAGCGTAACAGAGAGGGGGGACTAGGAGGCCCTGGGCTTTGGCAGCCTCTGAGGGGTTAATGCTACATTTTCATATGTTTCTTTCATGTGTGCAGAAGAGCCAACAGGTACTGAAAGAAGTACATGGCCATTGTCTGAAACAGAAGATTTCTGTAATGCAGTATGTGATAGGTTAAATTACAGATTATTTTGGACTGGAATCCAAAAATCTATAAGATGCAGACCAACCTATTCAGGAAGCAAAATCTTTGTTGTCTACTACCAAATAAACTAAACAATTAATTAAACAAGGCTATCTCAACCATCATGCATGAAGAACATCTAACAAACAATTTTAAAAAAAATAAAAAGTAAGCTTTTTTATTTAAAAATAATTGGTTTGTACCATCTCTTCATGCTGATCCACTGACAGTATTCTTCACAGAGTGAGTCTAATCATTTACATTATCTGTTGTATTTTGTTGAATTCCCTGTTTAATTATACATTGTGTTCAGAGTGAAAATAAAATGTTTACCATTAAGAAGCCCCCTTCATGGATTACTGCCTTGTCGTGGCGAAGGGGCTTGCGTAATTCAATGAAGCTATGAGCTAGGCCGTGCAGGGCCACCCAAGATGGAAAGGTCATAGCAGAGAGTTCTGACAAAATGTGATCCACTGGAGAAGGAAATGGCAACCCACTCCAGTATCTTTGCTATGAAAACCCTATGGACAGTACCAAAAGGCAAAATGATATGATGATGGAAGATGAGCCCCTCAGGTCGGAAGGTGTCCAATATACTACTGGGGAAGAGCAGAGGGCTAGTACTAGTAGCACCAGAAAGAATGAAGCAACTGAGCCAAAGCCGAAAGGACGCTCAGCTGTGGATTTGTCTGGTGGTGAAAGGAAAGTCCAATGCTGTAATGATTTTTTCTCCATAGGAACCTGGAATGTAAGATCCATGAATCAAGGCAAGCTGGACGTGGTCAAAGAAGAGATGACAAGACTGAACATCGACATCATAGGTATCAACGAACAAAAATGGACAGGAATGGGTGAATTTAATTCAGATGATCACCAGGTATACTACTGCGGGCAAGAATCCCTCAGAAAAAATGGAGTAGCTTCATAGTCAATAAAAGAGTAGGAAAAGTAATACTGGGATACAATCCTCAAAATGACAGAATGATCTCAGTTCGAATCTAAGGGAAACCATTCAATATCACAGTAGTCCAGGTCTATGCCCCAACCACCAGTACTGAAGAGGATGAAATTGACCAGTTCTATGAAGCCCTACAGCACCTTATAGAATCAACACCAAAAAATGATGTTCTTATCATCATGGGGGATTGGAATGCTAAAGTAGGAAGCCAAAAGATAACCGGAATAACAGGCAAGTTTGGCCTTGGAGTGCAAAATGAAGCAGGGCACAGGCTGATAGAATTCTGTTAAGAGAATACGAAGGTGATAGCAAACACTCTTTTCCAACAACCCAAGAGACGGCTCTACACATGGACATCACCAGATGGTCAACAAAGAAATCAGATTGACTATAGGCTCTGCAGCCAAAGATGGAGAAGCTCTATACAGTCAATAAAAACAAGACCAGGAGCTGACTGTGGCTCAGACCATGAGCTTCTCCTTGCAAAGTTTAGGCTTAAATTGAAGAAAGTAGGGAAAAGCACTAGGCCACTCAGGTATGAATTAAATCATATCCCTGTTGAATATACAGTAGAGGTGACAAATAGATTTAAGGCATTAGATCTGATAGACAGAGTGCCTGAAGAACTATGGACAGAGGTTCGCGACATTGTACAACAAGTAGCAACCAAAACCATCCCAAAGAAAAAGAAATGCAAGAAAGCAAAATGGCTGTCTGAGGAAGCTTTGCAAATAGCTGAGGGAAGGAGGGAAGCGAAAGGCAAGGGAGAAAAAGAAAGATACGCCCAATTGAATGCAGAATTCCAGAGAATAGCTAGAAGAGATAAGAATGCCTTCTTAAATGAACAGTGAAAAGAAATAGAAGAAAACAATAGAATAGGGAGGACCAAAGATCTTTTCAAGAAAATTGGAGAGATGAAGGGAACATTTCATGCAAAACTGGGCATGATAAAGGACCAAAATGGCAGGCACCTAACAGAGGCAAAAGAGATTAAGAAGAGTGGCAAAATTACACAGAAGAACTATACAGGAATGAGCTTAACGTCCCTGATAATCACAATGAGGTGGTCACTGACCTCGAGCCAGACATCCTAGAATGTGAAGTGAAGTGGGCCTTAGAAAAGCTGAGCAACAACAAAGCTAGTGGAGGTGACAGTATTCCAGCTGAGCTATTCAAAATCTTAAAAGACAATGCAGTAAATGCACTACACTCAATTTGCCAGCAAATTTGGAAAACTCAACAGTGGCCATAGGATTGGAAAAGATCAGTTTACATTCCAATTCCAAAAAAAGGCAGTGCCAAAGAATGTTCAAACTATCGCACCATTGCACTCATTTCTCATGCTAGTAAAGTCATGCTTAAAATCCTACAAGCTAGACTTCAGCAGTATGTGGATCGAGAACTACCAGAAGTACAGGCAGGATTTCGAAGAAGCAGAGGAACTAGAGATCAAATTGCCAAAATACGCTGGATCATGGAGAAAGCTAGGGAGTTCCAGAAAAACATCTACTTCTGCTTCACTGACTATGCTAAAGCCTTTGATTGTGTGGATCCCAACAAACTGTGGCAAATTCTTAAAGAGATGGGCATACCAGACCATCTTATTTGTCTCTTGAGAAACCTATATGTGGGTCAAGAAGCAACAGTGAGAACTGGACACGGAACCACTGATTGGTTCAAAATTGGGAAAGGAGTCCGGCAAGGCTGTATACTGTCGCCCTGCCTATTTAACTTATATGCAGAGCACATCATGAGAAAGGCAGGGCTAGATGAATCAAAAGTTGGAATTAAGATTGCTGGGGGACTTCCGGGTGGCAAGGCGCCGCCGCCGACAGCTGCTTTTAGCTTGTCAGCTTCGCGGCTTTGTAGAACCGCCGAAAACAGCGCCGATCAGCTGTTTCGGCGGTTCGGAAGCCCCCTCCTCGGGAGAAGAGGAGGGGGTGAGTATCCAAGTAGGGGAAGGGCTCTCTGGGGCCGCCAGGGCTTAAAGTTCTGGCGGCTGAAAGATTGAGCCCCCCCGAAGCTTGGATTTCTCCGGGCTGCGCAGCGTGTCTGCTCCGTTTTTCTTGGAGCAGAACAAGGCGAACGCAACCATCCCTGCCTACAAGAATGGACTTTGGAAGATAATGAAAGCAGGCAGAGCGATGCAAGAGAACAAGAGTAAGTGAACTTTTGATCTTTGGCTCAATCCACATTGAAGACTTTGAAAGTGAAAGTGCGTAGTTGCAAAAGAGGGGAAAAATGGTGGCTAAATCTTCTAAACCTACTAAAACTGCGGGGGCTTCCCCCCTGCCGCAATCTTCAGCACAAGTGTTAGCACCTCCTGCATCTCTACCTTCGCCTGTTTTAACAGTTATTTTACAAAGAGAGCAACCAGGAATGAAGTTATTCAAGTTTCCTACAATACTAAGCTTGTGATTGCAGATCAAGAAGTTTTGGTTTTAAAAGAGATCCCTCCAAAAATTTTAAGGAAATGAAAGGAATTTGCATTTCTGGCACAGGAGCTTAAGCGACGTGATATCAGGTTTAGATGGGAGATCCCAGTGGGTATGGTGGTAATGTTTGAAGATACAAGATACCGTCTTGCTACAGTGCTGCAGGCACGTGATTTTTTTTTTTTTTTTTTATTAAAAAGTTTTTCAATACATTTTAATTATAACATCCCATTCCCCACCCCTCCCCCGCCCTCTCCCACCCTCTTACCCTCCCTCTCCCCCCTCCCCCCCCAGACTTCCCAGAGCTAGATACAAGGTATAAAAAATAAGATAACCAATCATAAACGCCCATATGCTAACAATAATAACCTATTAATTCTCTCGCGCTTTAGCTCTTATAAATTGACTACAAGCAATATACTTATTCAAATGCTAAATAAAACTTTTTAGTCCCATATTTATTCTGGATGTAATCAATCCATTTCTTCCACTCCACAATATATCGTTGTTGAGAATGGTCTTTCAAATATGCTGAAATCTTTGCCATCTCCGCCAGGTTGGAAACTTTTAAAGTCCATTCCTCTAAAGTCGGCAGTTCTTGCTTCTTCCAATATTGCCCTATTAAAAGTCTCGCTGCCGTAATTAAGTTCAACATCAAATTAATGTCCAACACAATAGTATCAGTAATAATACCCAGTAAAAACAATTGCGGACAAAACTTTATCCTTTTCTTGAATATCTTCTGCATATTCCACCAGATTTTAATCCAAAATGGTTTGATCTTTTTGCAAGTCCACCATATATGAAAATACGTTGCGTCTTCGCCACCACATCTCCAACATTTAGGCTGATAGTTTGGATACATACTTGCTAACTTTCTAGGATCTAAATGCCATCTGTAAAACATTTTATAAAAGTTCTCTCTTAAATTTTGAGCTTGGGTAAATTTCACATTTCTCACCCAGATCTTTTCCCAAGTATCCATTGTGATGACTTCCTGAATGTTCTGTGCCCATTTTATCATACAGTCCTTAACAATTTCTGTTTCTGAGTCAATCTCTATCAATGCAAGATATATCCGTTTGATATGCGCTGGTCCCTGATTTCTAATTTGTTTTACCAGATTTTCATCATCCCTCAAAAAACCAATCTTCTGATCTTCTTTCCACCTGGCTTGTAATTGTCCATATTGAAACCAAGTTTGTACAATCTTTTTTTCTCGTAAAAGATTGTATGACTTCAAACACCATACATTCCTCTCCAAAGTCAAAATTTCCTTATATGTAATCACATCATGTTTAAATCCAACATTTATATTCTCTATTGCGTGTTTGGGTATTGCCCATAACGGTATCTTATAATTTAATTTTTGTCTGTGCTTTTTCCAAACTCTCAACAAAGCATTCCTCAAAATATGCATTTTAAAAACATTATCTACCTTTTTGTCATATAGTAAATATGCGTGCCAACCAAATAACAAGTCATGCCCTTCAAGATTTAAGAGTCTCGCCTGTGTCAAATTAATCCAATCACTTATAGCTGATAATGCAGCAGCTTCATAATATAATTTAAAATTGGGCATTCTTAGACCACCTCTTTCACGTGTATCCTGCATAATTTTAAATTTGACCCGTGGCCTTTTCCCTGCCCAAACAAATTTATTGATACCCTTCTGCCACTCCTCCAAATTTGAATCCTTTTTGAGAATGGGTATCATTTGAAACAAAAATAAAAATTTTGGCAGAACATTCATTTTTACTGCTGCAATTCTTCCCAATAATGATAGTTGTAATTTTTTCCAACTATCCAATTCTTTTTGCACTTTATTCCATAACTTTTCATAATTATTTTTATATAATTTAACATTTGAGGGTGCTAAATATACCCCCAAATATTTAACTCTTTCAACAATTTCAAATCCAGTTAAGCTTTCTATAGAAACCTTTTGTGATACTGTCATATTTTTAGATAAAATTTTAGTTTTTTGTATGTTAATCTTAAATCCAGAAACTTTCCCATATTGAAATATTAACTCCATCAATTCCATAACAGAATTTTCTGGATGTGTCAAAGTAATAACCAGATCATCCGCAAAAGCCCTCAATTTATAGTCCTGATCTCTTATTTGAACTCCCTTAACTATTTCCGAATTCCGTATTTTAATCAATAATATCTCCAATGTTAAAACAAATAATAAAGGTGATAACGGGCAACCCTGCCTCGTACCCTTTTCAATATTGCATATTTCAGTCAAACTATTATTAACAATTATTCGAGCTGTTTGCTTCTGGTATATTGCCCTAATTGGTTGTAAAAATTCATCCCCAAAGTTCATTTTATCTAATACTTTCAACAAAAATTTCCAATCCAATTGATCAAAAGCTTTTTCAGCATCCAAAAAGATCAGTGCTGCAGGGATCTGGTTATTCCTTTCCAAAAATTCCAACAAGTCAACTATATGTCTCACATTATTTTTCATTTGTCTACCACTTATAAACCCAGTTTGATCACCATGAATCACCTGTTGCAATACCCTCATAAGTCTACTAGCTAACACCTTAGCAAATATCTTGTAGTCCGTATTCAAAAGTGAAATTGGCCTATAATTTTTTGCTTGAGTAACATCCTGATCTTCTTTAGGAATTAAAGAAATAAAAGCAGTTTTCCAAGACGGGGGTACTCCTCCCCCCTTTTGAATTGTCTGAAACAGTTCCTTTAATGGCTTTATCATCTCAAACTGTAGATTTTTATAATACACAGCAGTCAAACCATCGGTGCCTGGTGCTTTACCTACTTTTAACTGTTTAATTGCCAAATATATTTCTTCCTCAGTTATCAACTGATTCATTTCTTCTTTTTGCTCTTGCGTAAGAACCGGAATATCAAAGTCTTTTAAATATAAATCAATGTCCATTTCATTAATCTTGTCGCTAGCATATAATTTAGAAAAAAAATCAACAAAAGTTTCCTTAATAAGATTCTGTTGATACACAATCTTCCCCTTATGTTCTATTTTGTCTATATTAGAAACCCTTTGCTTCTTTCTTAACATATATGCTAACCATCTGCCTGGTTTATTGGCATTGCAA
>JAKJMR010016338.1:37528-52969 GCA_024449315.1 Daboia siamensis
GAAGGAAGGAAGGAAGGAAGGAAGGAAGGAAGGAAGGAAGGAAGGAATCTTATATCTTGCATATTTTCCTCCAGAACAAATATTTGCAACAAATGGAATCAATTAGATAATTCAAATTCTTTCCTATTTATCAGCATTCTGAACATTCTTTTTAAAGCACTTTTCATATCTTGGTTCCTCAATGTGTAGATCATTGGGTTGAGCATTGGAGTAACCACACTGTATATCACAGCTATTACTTTGTTCAGGTCAAAGGATGAACAGGTGGTTGGACTTACATACATAAAAATAACAGTTCCATAATATAATGAAACAACAGTCAGATGAAAGGCACAAGTAGAGAAAGCCTTGTGACGACCATGTGAAGATGGTATTTTCAATATAGTTATACCAATATAAATATAAGAAATAATGGTGCAGAGAAAAGTACTCAGAATCACCATTGCTGAAAGCAAGAAGGTAATCTGTTGTATCAATGATGTATCAATACAAGCCAGTTTTAATAATGGTGGAATATCACAAAAGAAATGATTGATTATGTTTGTTCCACAAAATGGTAAATTTATTACCAAAATGGCAGCTATCAAAGGAGCTATACAACCACTTATCCAGCAAACAATCACAAAAATAATGCATATTCTTCTATTCATGATTATTGGATATCTGAGTGGGTAGCATATGGCCATGTATCTGTCATAGGCCATCACTGCAAGGAGGAAACATTCAGCTGACCCAAAGAAGAAGAAAAAGTAGGATTGCAAAAGGCAGCCAACTAAGGAAATTAGGTGCACATTCATCAAAAGTACGGAAAGCAATTTAGGGACAGTTGAAGAAGTATACCCTATATCTAGTAATGATAAATTTCCCAAAAAGAAGTACATAGGAGTTTGAAGATGGTTATCTGTATTAACAGTTATGATGATGGTGATATTACCAGTCACAGTAAGCAGGTACATAGTGAGAAAGACAAAAAAGAGAGCAATTTCTATCTTCCTCGTATTAGGGAACCCCAAAATAAGAAACATAGTTATGCTCTGGTTCTGAGATTCTGTAGAGGACAGCATCTGCAAGAAGAGATATAAGCCAGAAACACTGTGGTTACTGTTTTAATAAATTAACTAAATTTAATAAAATAATATTATTAATCAATTAATATTTCATTTTATTATTTAATAAAATATCTACAACATTCAAGACTTTTGCATATTCCCCTAATGAAATTTGCATTTTTAAAGTAATGTATACCCAACTGAGAAGCAGTTGTTTGGAAAAGTGTAAAATTTTTGCACATGTATCCACATTTCATACATATTGCATTCATTACAGATACATCTTCTAATGATACATTTTCTATATACATCTTTTGCACTGGAGATAAATTCCTTGTGTGTCTAATCATAGTTCCACCAAATAAACATGGAGGGAAGTGTGCAGTGGGGTGCCCCAGGGCTCTATTTTGGGCCCAGTGCTCTTCAACATCTTCATCAATGATTTAGATGAAGGGATAGATGGGGAATTCATCAAATTTGCAGACAACACCAAGCTGTCAGGAATAGCCAACACTCCAGAAAATAGTTTCAAGATGCTGAAGAATTTCAACAGACTTGAATATTTGGCACTAACAAAATGAAATTCAATCATGGAAAAAAATAACGTTTTACATTTGGGCAAGAAAAAACAAATGCATAGGTATAGTATAGGTGGTACCCTGCTCAATAATAATAACTGTGAGAAGGATTTTGGAGTCCTAGTGAACAATCATTTAAATATCAGCCAACAGTGTGCTGCAGCTGCCAAAAAACTCAACACAGTTCTAGGCTGTATTAACAGAGAATTAACAGAAAATCAAGATCACATGAAGTGTTAATACCACTTTATAATTTTTTGGTGAGGCCACACTTGGAATATTGTATCCAGTTTTGGTCACTGCAATATAAAAAAAGATGTTGAGACTCTAGAAAGAGTACAGAGAAGAGCAACAAAGATGATTAGGGGATTGGAGGCTAAAACATATAGGGAACGGTTGCTGGAATAGGGTATGTGTAGTTTAATGAAGAGAAGGGTGAGGGGTGACATGATAGCACTGTTCCAATATCTCAGGGGCTGCCACAAAGAAGAGGGAGCCAGGCTGTTCTCTAGAGCACCTTAGAGCAGGACAAGAAGCAATGGATGGAAAGTAATCAAGGAGAAAAGCAACCTAGAATTAAGGAGAGATTTCCTGATAGCCAATCAGTAGAACAGCCTGCCTCCAGAAGTTGTGAATGTTCCAACACTGGAAGTTTTTAAGAAGAGACTGGATGACCACTTGTCTGAAAGGGTATAGGGTTTATTGACTGAGCAGGGGGTTGGAATGGAAGACCTCCAAGGTCTCTTCCAACTTTTATTATTATTATTATTATTATTATTATTATTATTATTATTATTATTATTATTATTATTATTATTATTATTATTATTTTCTGTTCTGTTCTGTCTAAACTATTGTAATTCTTTTTGCAATCATTAATACATTGTCAAATGAACTGACAGCCCATTGATTTAAATAGGTTTAAAGCATATCAAATTTTTCTGTTTTGAAGGAAGGAGGACTTTCCATGGACTGAAGGAAGTGAAGCAAATAAAAGAAAAGAAAATATATCCCCCTTTCACTACATTTCCCCCCTCACATTTAGTATGAGAGTTCAAATATTCACTCTATATTAAGATCCCTGAATATGTAAAGTTAAAATCTTACCTCAAAATGTTAAAAATCTCTTTGGGGTTGTTGAGGGGTGATTTTTATTTTGTGGAGTTTGAAGAAATGCTGCATTATGAAATATTACCATAAATACGTATAAACAGACACATTTTAATGAAGTTGCTTCTTAATGAGTTTAGCAGTTAAATTAGAGATGACAGAATTTCTGGAAGGAAAAATTATTTTTCTTTTTCTGGCCAAAGAAAGTGAGCACTGGCACTGAGGGTAAATGGAATTAGCTACAGTAACATCTCTACAGAGATTATCAATCTCTTGGGCTTTAATTTAGATTAAGTAAGAAGAAATATATATTTTTAAGCTAAGTTTAGTAAAAGTAGTCTACTAATAAATATGTCACATTCCCCAATGACAATGACACCATTCAATAATTAAACTCTACTGAATGTAGATTAATCACGAGTCTAAAACCAATATTGCTTTAGTAACATCGATATTAATGTTTTGTTGATTTAAAATGTTTATTTTTGATAGCATTTTAATATTTATTCTTATTATACATTAGTACACATACTTCCTGATAAAAATAATAATGAAGTGGGTATGCTTTGTAAAGCCAGATGATTTCTGTAATGAAAGTATACAAAAACAATACAATTTGAGACAGGTTTTTCAGTGAAAAACTGAAAAATCATTTTACAGATTGCAAGATGTCTTTTTGTTTGTTCAAGACAGAGCAGGTTTTTTTGCCTTCTTAATATTTTGGATGGAATGATTTGAAGTAATTAAATTTGCTTCCTTTTTACCTTCAGTAGTTTCTATTTGCTCTTTAAATATGACATTTCTTGTTTTGTTTTGTTTTTTTATCTTACATAGTACTGATAATTGTCTTCTTCATGAATATCTTGACTTTATTTTATGGGCATACTGGATATTGGAAAAATCCTCTTAGTTGTTGTTGTTGTTGTTGTTGTTGTTGTTGTTGTTGTTGTTGTTGTTATTATTATTATTATTATTATTATTATTATTATTATTATTATTATTATTATTATTATTGCATTTCATCTCTTTCCTTTTATTACTATTATATTGTGGCATCATTTACATTCCCCTAAACTAAGCATAGGGACGCAGTGGCTCAGTGGGTTAGGACGCTGAGCTTGTCGATCAGAAGGTCGGCAGTTTGGCAGGTCGAATCCCGAGTGCTGCATAATAGAGTGAGCGCCTGTTACTCGTCCCAGCTTCTGCCAACCTAGCAGTTCGAAAGCACGTAAAAATGCAAGTAGAAAAACAGGGACCACTACAATGGGAAGGTAACAGAGTTTTGTGCGCCTTTGGCATCTAGTCATGCCACATGACCACAGAGACATCCTCAGACAAGCGCTGGCTCTTTGGCTTTGAAACGGAGATGGGCACCAGCCCCTAGAATCAGAAACAAGTAGCACGCATGTGCGGGGGAACCTTTACCTTTTAAAACTAAGCACGGGTGTCAAACTCACCACGTCACATGACGTGTGATGACGTGTGAGGACCCAGATTGTTGGGGGCAATTAAGCTGACTTTGTAATAATGCCGCTTGGTGTGTGTGTGAAAGCCCTAATAAGCAGGCATATACATAGAATGAAGGCTATTGCTAAGCTTGTAAGCCGCCCTGAGTCTTTGGAGAAGGGCGGGATATAAATGGAATTAAAATAAATAAATAAAAATAAAATATCGTGACTCTTTTTGCATTGCTGGCAATGGGGTGGGCACAGCTTCGGTATGATGAAACTGGCCCACAGGCTGGCAGTTTGACACCCCTACCCTAAAGACTGCAAAAAAATCAGTTCCTTCATTTTAACCAGCATTATTTGATAGGGGCCCCTTCATGGATTACTGCCTTGTCGTGGCGAAGGGGCTTGCGTAATTCAATGAAGCTATGAGCTATGCCGTGCAGGGACACCCAAGATGGAAAGGTCATAGCAGAGAGTTCTGACAAAACATGATCCACTGGAGAAGGAAATGGCAACCCACTCCAGTATCTTTGCCATGAAAACCCTATGGACAGTACCAAAAGGCAAAATGATATGACTCTGGAAGATGAGCCCCTCAGGTTGGAAGGCGTCCAATATGCTTCTGGGGAAGAGCAGAGGGCTAGTACTAGTAGCGCCAGAAAGAATGAAGCGACTGGGCCAAAGCCGAAAGGACGCTCAGCTGTGGATATGTCTGGTGGTGAAAGGTAAGTCCAATGCTGTAAAGATTTTTTCTCCATAGGAACCTGGAATGTAAGATCCATGAATCAAGGAAAGCTGGACGTGGTCAAACAAGAGATGACAAGACTAAACATTGAAATCTTAGGTATCAGTGAACTAAAATGGACAGGAATGGGTGAATTTAATTCAGATGACCATCAGGTATACTACTGCGGGCAAGAATCCCTCAGAAGAAATGGAGTAGCCTTCATAGTCAAAAAAAGAGTAGGAAAAGCAATACTGGGATACAATCCTCAAAATAACAGAATGATCTCAGTTTGAATCCAAGGCAAACCATTCAATATCACAGTAGTCCACATCTATGCCCCAATCACCGGTGCTGAAGAGGATGAAATTGACCGGTTCTATGAAGCCTTACAGCACCTTATAGTACTAACACCCAAAAATGATGTCCTTATCATCATGGGCGATTGGAATGCTAAAGTAGGAAACCAAAAGATAACCGGAATACCAGGCAAGTTTGGCCTTGGAGTACAAAATGAAGCAGGGCACAGGCTGATAGAATTTTGTCAAGAGAATACGATGGTCATAACAAACACTCTCTTCCAACAACCCAAGAGACGGCTTTACACATGGACATCACCAGACGGTCAACACAGAAATCAGATTGACTATGTGCTCTGCAGCCAAAGATGGAGAAGCTCTATACAGTCAGTAAAAACAAGACCAGGAGCTGACTGTTGGTCAGACCATGAGCTTCTTGTTGCAAAGTTTAGGCTTAAATTAAAGCAAGCAGGGAAAAGCGCTAGGCCAGTCAGGTATGAATTAAATCATATCCCTGTTCAATATACAGTAGAGGTGACAAATAGATTTAAGGAATTAGATCTGATAGACAGAGTGCCTGAAGAACTATGGACAGAGGTTCGCAACATTGTACAAGAGGTAGCAACCAAAACCATCCCAAAGAAAAAGAAATGCAAGAAAGCAAAATGGCTGTCTGAGGAAGCTTTGCAAATAGCTGAGGAAAGGAGGGAAGCGAAAGGCAAGGGAGAAAAAGAAAGATATGCCCAATTAAATGCAGAATTCCAAAGAATAGCTAGAAGACATAAGAATGCCTTCCTAAATGAACAATGCAAAGAAATAGAAGAAAACAATAGAATAGGGAGGACCAGAGATCTTTTCAAGAAAATTGGAGAGATGAAAAGAATATTTCATGCAAAAATGGGCATGATAAAGGACCAAAATGGCAGGGACCTAACAGAGGCAGAAGAGATTAAGAAGAGGTGGCAAAATTACACAAAAGAACTATACAAGAATGAGCTTAACATCCCTGATAATCACAATGAGGTGGTCACTGACCTCGAGCCAGACATCCTAGAATGTGAAGTGAAGTGGGCCTTAGAAAAGCTAAGCAACAACAAAGCTAGTGGAGGTGACAGTATTCCAGCTGAGCTATTCAAAATCTTAAAAGACAATGCAGTAAAAGTGCTACACTCAATTTGCCAGCAAATTTGGAAAACTCAATAGTGGCCACAGAATTGGAAAAGATTCCAATTCCAAAGAAAGAATTGGAAAAGATTCCAATTCCAAAGAAAGGCAGTGCCAAAGAATTTTCAAACTATCACACCATTGCATTCATTCCACATGCTAGTAAAGTTATGCTTAAAATTCTACAAGCTAGACTACAGCAGTATGTGGATCGAGAACTACCAGAAGTACAGGCAGGATTTCGCAGAGGAACTAGAGATCAAATTGCTAACATACGCTGGATCATGGAGAAAGCTAGAGAGTTCCAGAAAAACATCTACTTCTGCTTCATTGACTATGCTAAAGCCTTTGATTGTGTGGATCATAACAAACTGTGGCAAGTCCTTAAAAAGATGGGCATACCAGACCATCTTATTTGTCTCTTGAGTAACCTATATGCGGGCCAAGAAGTAACAGTGAGAACTGGACACGGAACCACTGATTGGTTCAAAATTGGGAAAGGAGTCCGGCAAGGCTGTATACTGTCGCCTTGCCTATTTAACTTATATGCCGAGCACATCATGAGAAAGGCAGGGCTAGATGAATCAAAAGTTGGAATTAAGATTGCCGGAAGAAATATCAACAACCTAAGATATGCAGATGATACCACTCTAATGGCAGAAAGTGAAGAGGAACTAAAGAGCCTCTTGTGAGTGAAGAAGGAGAGTGCAAAACTTGGGTTGAAACTTAACATTAAGAAAACCAAGATCATGGCATCTGGCCCTCTCAATTCCTGGCAAATAGATGGGGAAGAAATGGAGGTAATGACAGATTTTATTTTCCTGCGCTCCAAGATTACTGCAGATGGGGACTGTAGCCAAGAAATTAAAAGATGCTTGCTCCTCGGGAGGAAAGCCATGGCAAATCTAGACAGCACACTAAAAAGCAGAGACATCACCCTGTCAACAAAAGTACGTATAGTCAAGGCTATGGTCTTCCCAGTTGCAATGTATGGCAGTGAAAGCTGGACAATAAGAAAGGCTGAGCGCCAAAGAATTGAAGCCTTTGAACTCTGGTGCTGGAGAAGACTCCTGCGAGTCCCTTGGACTGCAAGGCGATCAAACCGGTCAGTCCTAGAGGAGATCAACCCTGACTGCTCTTTAAAAGGCCAGATCCTGAAGCTAAAGCTCAAATACTTTGGCCCCCTAATGAGAAGGAAGGACTCACTGGAGAAGAGCCTAATGCTGGGAAAGATTGAGGGCAATAGAAGAAGGGGAGGACAGAGAATGAGGTGGCTGGATGGAGTCACTGAAGCAGTAGGCGTGAGCTTAAATGTAAGATGGTGGAGGACAGGAAGGCCTGGAGGAACATTGTCCATAGGGTCGCGATGGGTCGGACACCACTTCGCAACTAACAACAACAACATTCGATAGGGGAGAGTTGAGTAGTCCTATAAAGCAATGACACTATAAAATGAAGATTGAGCTGTTGAAATAAAATGTTGACCCAGGCAGCTGCCCAGATTGTATAGTGGATAGCAATGTCAAAAACGTTTGATTGTCAAGAAAACAAGAACTATTTTTCAAGATACAATATCCCTGTTTCTTATATTACCATTCTAGAAACTAAAACTATTTCTGTGTTGACCTTGACATTCTGATAATTCTTTATTTGTTCACAGCAAACTGTCTGCACTTAAATCAGGAAGGAGAATTGTAATGTTATCTTCCTAAATTTTCTATCGTGGAATGAATTAGAATGTCTGAAAGATTTTAGCCAATAACTCTGAAACCCCTTCAAATGTGGTCCTCAAAACTATATTTTTACATATGTTTTCATGTCCTGACTTGAGCCAACCATGTAGGTATTATTTATATAGCAAACATCTTGAACATTATACATTCAATTTAGCCTCATTGGGATGGTCACATGGTTCTATGGTGAAAACATCTCTATATATTCCTGTCTTTATGATTGAAAATTAGCACCTCAGATAGTACTGATCTCTATTCCTTTTAAACTGTGTAACATAAGTAGTCTCTTGTGTAGCCCATTTTAGAGAAAACATATTTCACAAATAAAACTTCTGATGTGTTTTGGAGAGTTTTGAAGTATTTAAAACTCTAAAACTTCAAGGTGAGGCTTTACTCAAATTATCCAATTTCCGAAGTGGTCTCTGAATATTTTTTTTTCTATTTTTTCTAATCTGATGACCTAAGTAATATAATTTTGGATCAGTTTACCCTATTCTTGGATATCACAAATTTTCCAGACCAAAAATCAACATATATAAAAAGAATTTGAAAGAAAACATATTTAAGACAGAATAAAATAATAATATGCACAATAGTTTAGAAATATATCAATTTGATAACTAAATCATTGTTTTTACTTCCAACAAGATGTGCTTATAGATGGAATTCCTTGGATAAATCAAGTTCTTTCTTCCTGATCCTTATTCTGAAGATTATTCTTGTCAAGGCTGTTTTCATATCTTGGTTCCTCAATGTGTAGATCATTGGGTTGAGCATTGGAGTAACCACACTGTATATCACAGCTATTACTTTGTTCAGGTCAAAGGATGAACGGGTGGTTGGACTTACATACATAAAAATAACAGTTCCATAATATAATGAAACAACAGTCAGATGAGAGGCACAAGTGGAAAAAGCCTTGTGACGACCATGTGAAGATGGTATTTTCAATATAGATATACCAATATAAATATAAGAAATAATGGTGCAGAGAAAAGTACTCAGAATCACCATTGCTGAAAGAAGAAATATAATCTGCTGTATCAGTGATGTATCTATGCAAGCCAATTTCAATAATGGTGGAATATCACAAAAGAAATGATTAATTACCTTCGATCCACAAAATGGTAAATTTATTAACATAAGGGCAGCTACCAAAGGAGACAGGCATCCACTTATCCAGCAAATAATCACAAAAATAACACATATTCTTCTATTCATGATTATTGGATATCTGAGTGGGTAGCATATGGCTATGTACCGGTCATAGGCCATTACTGCAAGAAGGAAACATTCAGCTGATCCAAGGAAAAAGAAAAAATAAGACTGTGAAATGCAGCCTACCAAGGAAATTGTATGCACATTCATTAATAATATGGAAAGCAAATTAGGAACAGTGGAGGAAGTATACCCTATATCCAGTAAAGATAGATTTCCTAAAAAAAAGTACATAGGGGTTTTAAGATGGTTATCTGTATTAACAGTTATGATGATGATGATATTACCAGTCACAGTAAGGAGGTACATAGTGAGAAAGACAAAAAAGAGAGCAATTTCTACCTTCCTCGTATTAGGGAAGCCTAAAATAAGAAATGTAGTTATGCTTTGGTTCTGAGGTTCTGTAGAGGACAGCATCTGCAAAATGTAGAAAGAGATACAGCAACTGCATTCATAGTTTTAATATCCCAGTTGATAAATTAGCAAAAACATTTAAGACATTGGGGTTTTTCCCCTTTCCTTCTAATATTTACATCTGTTTGGTAATGTGCACTGAATAAAGAAGTAATTCTTTGATAATGTTCAAACTATATTGTATAAAGTATACCTTTTACTGATACATGTTATTTTTCCAAAATATTCTATTTTTTGAACTTATTAAAACTCCAGATGGACCAATATCCCATTGATTTATTTGGTATTAAGGTATATCTTGCACTACAAATATTAGTTCTCTGATATGTATTTACCTGATATAGTCTATAATAAACTTAATTAGACAACTATGTAAATACATATAAGAAAATATAATTCACCTGGAATGCAATAAAAATGCAAAATTGAAATTGCTGTGGGAAGGCCATTTTTTCTGTCTACTTAGACTTGTGCCATCCGTTTGCATGACATGAAGTTTCACATGACAAATGTTGTAGCTAATGCTTGAGTATATATTGTACATATTTAAATATCCAGAAATGGCAAAAAAAAAATTTAAAGAAAAAAGGTTATAGTTCAAGGTTTAGTTTTAAACAACTATTCAAACAAGAGTTCTTTAGAGTTCTTTTTTCAAGGGTAATTGGGAAAAGTTTATATCTGCATCAGTTTCATGAAGTTAGATGGAATATATGAAGCTTTTCCTAAACTTATTATTATAAATTTATTAAATTTATAAACCATCTTCCTTCCATTAATAAACTCCTGTTGGTAGATGTAGTATATCCAATAAATTTGATTTGAAATGCTTATCCTGCTCAGAAGGACAATTGTGATTATGCTTTCAGAATAAAAGCATAGAAAATATGTATATTGTTTATCAGGTGGAGAAATTCCCTTTCACATTAGGTTTTAGACTATTCACTCTAGATTTGTTGAATTATTTGACTGTCTTCTTCTTACATGTTATCTTATTTTTCAAACATTGGAAATACTGTTTATATAAAACAATGTGTTTAGATGGCTACTAATGAATGTTCCTATGAATCCATCTGAAAGAACTAATGTTTCATTTCAGATGTATTATCCACATGGCTTCTTTTCAGCTAAATACATAAAGAATAACAAATTTAGTAGTTAAAGTTTTGCTGTACTATATTCATACTTGGATACACCTATACCTAGTTGTGGTGAATGTTGAAAATATAACATTTAAATAAATTGTATTTACCAGTTCATCTTTAATTCATTAGGATTTCAAATTTGAGTTAGAGGGGAAAAATGGAGTGATAAAATGAATTAAATTAAGTGTTATTTATTCATTTTGTATATTTATAGTAGTATTATATTTATATTTACAACTCAAGTATTGGAAGATATGATAGCTGACTTCCAATACTCGAATATCTGTCACAGGAAAGAGGGAGTCAATTTATTGTCCAAAGCAGCTGTGAGCAGGACAAGAAGCAACAGATAGAACCTCATCATAGGAAGATCCAACCTAGAACTAAGGAGAAATTTTTTGACAGTGAGAACATTAGTCAATGAAAGAGCTTTTCTCCCAAAGTTGTGCTGCTCTATTGCTGGAGGTTTTCAAGGAACGTTTTGACAACCATTTGTCCAAGATAGAATAAGGTCTTCTGTCCTGGGCAAGGGGTTGGAGTAGAAGACCGCCAAGCCCTATGATTCTATGATTTACAGTCAGAGACAAAATTATATTCTATATTTTGATCATTGAAAACAAAAAGCTAAGAAACTCACCTCAAAAAAACTTCACTGGACCTAGTATCAAATTGCTTCATTTTGTATTGAGAACTGGTAAAATATGAATCACAAACATAATACATATAAGGTTATCTTAACAGGTATATCCTGATTTGCTGAATTAGAGACAATTATATTTTTGAAAAAAGTTGTCTTGTCTTTTTTTTATTCCCCAGGTAAATTTATTTACAGTAAAATCCCTAAGACACTGTAGATCCTTTGGGTTTTAGCTGAGGCCAAATGAAAATAAAATGTATTTACATCAAAGTGTTGAAAAAATGTCAGTTTGATTATTAGCTTAGCAAGGGTGTCTACAGTGAAGTTCTACCCACTTTGACATATGTACTTATTATACATATAAAAGTGGCAGGATTGCAATTTTATGATCATTATTGCCATCTTGAATTTTTTTGGTCGATCGAATATTTTGAGATATCACCATTATAAAAAATATAATATTTCCTAATAATAGATACATTGGCTTATTACAAGAGTCTAATGATGTGTGTTTGCCAGATCCTGAGATTAATAATATCAGTAATCATATTTTATTCTGAGCACTTAAAATGTTTTAAAGCAGGGGTGTCAAACTGCCAGCCCATGGGCTGGACACATCACCTGGAAGTCACGCCCACCCCATTGCTGACAATGGCAAAAAGGCTCCGTTACCTTGCGTGACATCACATGACGTCGCGAGTTTGAGATGTCTGTTCTAAGGCATCAATAGTCTTTGTTGACTATTTAAGAAATAGAAAGCAAACAGAAGTGTGTGAAATGAATGTTTTGAATTTGCAAATAACCAGGAAATGGTTATCTTGCTATAATAGGCAAGCTATGGATATGCAAAAATTAGATAATTATCCACAAAACCAACTATTACCAAAGGACTGATCATACTGAACCAAATGAACCAATAGCCATTCTTGAAACATCAGATACTAATTAAAAGATGAACACAAACAAAACTTCAGGTTCAGATGGTCTCTCAACCAAAATTATAAATGTTTTGAAGATCAACTCTTACATTCTTACAATTAAAATTAAAAAAAAAATAAAAAATTAAAAATATATGAATTCCATACTACAGGGAGCTAAAATGCCTCAATCTTAGAAGAAAGCCAATATTGCTCTATTGTCAAAGGAAAGTCAGAATGTCTCTTTGAAAAAAAAAAAATAGACCAATTTCACTATTAAACATAATCAAACATCCATATCTGCCTATCCAGAATCCTGGTAAGGACTCAAGAGGTAGATAAAAATGCCAAACCCACTTTGAATATTAGGCTACTGTGTAATGATTAATTAAAATAATAATATGACACTTCTTGTCTTGTGCCTTAGCACCCAGTCACGGGATCATGGACCTCCGCATCCCATGACTAGTTTCACCCTGCCAGGGGACCCTAAATGGGTCTAAGTCATCCTGGAGAGGTGGCAAAGAAAGAAGGGTACCCTGATGACTCTGGAACAATGGCAGTCATTTCATTCAGTTCAGGTGAAGCCTTCTAACCTGACAGGAGAAAGGCTAGTCAATCCTGTTGATCAGCCCAAGCTACTTGTAGTCGAAGTCCAAAGACACTAACCAGCACAACAGTGAACACCGTGCTTGAAACTGGGTGAGGAATTTGATCTTCTCTCTCCTTTTTATATTTAATTTCCTGGAAAACTTCCCCAAGAAGCAAAAAGCCTCCCAAAGTGAGAAGGAGGGGATTGCCTCACACTCCAAAACAAAAGATAAAGCTTGTAAAGGGGCCCTATAGTAAGAGAAATAAAATATATAAGTAGTATAATACTTTTAGAATATATGAAATGTTAAAACATTGAGAGGGTCTGTTTAAATGAAAAGTTTGGATATTTAAAGGTAATGAATTTTGAGAAAATTATGACTGATAAGAGTGGTCTGAATACTGAGGGAAAACTAAGCTTCAATAAGAATCTTGAAAACAGGACATATAATGATTTAATAAGATGAGTTTTAGAAATACAGTGGAAATAAGCTGATTAAAAACATGTTATATGTTGATTTATTTTTATGTGCAGAAATACTAAAATGTTTATATTCAACTTGGTTTGTACTGAAAATATTAAGAATTATATTTGTTTAATGTAGACAAAAGGAGAACATTACAAGAAGAGAGAATCAAGAAATATATTGCCAACTTATTGATTAATTGTAGAAATTAATTATCATTGATTGTTTTAAATATATGAACCCAGACAACACACTGTTCACAAAGTACTAAAGATTGTTTTTGTAAAAAATTAATAATATATACATTATATATATATATGTATATAATTAACACCAGAAGAAGGCTACTTAGAGGTTTTAGAAGCTTCTGACCTGTTGACAACCAAGTCAAGGAAACTATTTCAACAAAATACATAAAGCTAGTCCCGAAAATCATGAGATCAAAGCTGAGTGGAAGAATTATCATAAAGGTAATTAACACCTGAACAGTGCCTGTAATACAATACTCAGCTGAAATAATTGAACTTAGTTAGAACTTGATAACTTGGACTGAAAGACAAGAATACTAATGGCAATGTACCATGCTCTGCACCAAAAAGGGAGCACTGGAAGATCTGCAAGGAATGTCATTTGTCTGCAAGCAAGAACTATTCATAAAACAGAGAATAATAGAAAATGAATAAGCTAAAGTGCTCTTTAGAATTCAGACAGAGAGTGACCTGCCACATAACATTGCAGACTTAACAACTGTCAGTAAGAAAAACAAAAAAGCTTGGATACTGGATGTTGCTGTGCCTAGAGACAGCAGAATAGACAAGAAAAAAAATGGAGAAATAACCAAAAAAAAAGACCTACTAATAGAAATAGAATTATTGCAATCCATAATTGTACATTGTACATAATTGTACATAACTGTGCTGTGGTTACTATATATAAAATAAATCTTCCATATGTTTTTTCTGATTGACTGTCCATAAAGCCCAATGAAAAGAATTCTGTTTTCAGTCTGCCACCCATGATACTGTAAAATGTCTCTTAAAGTTTTTCATATTTCTAACATAAGTTTGAGGTACCTGCATACATCTTTGATAATTTCTTTGGTGCCATATACCAATGATACATCATTTTATAAAAAAATCTCTTAACTTATAATTATAATAACTTAATACAATGTCAATTTCATCCCAAATCCTTTGTGATTTATCCATATATAAATTATAAGCAAAATTAATACCCAATTTTATCATGCAATCTTTAACTTGTCCCTCTTCCATAAAACTTAACAAAATTATACATTTTAATTTGTTCTTCATAACGCATTTTATGTGTTCATGTGTTCATCATTTCTACATAGTTCATTTTCACATTCTGTCTTACATTTTTCAGTTCCAGTTACCTTTTTATCTATGTTAAATCTTTCTCTTAATTGTGTAAATGAAAAGTTCATCTTAAATTCTGTGACTTTCTGAATTAATACATTTTGATTATTTCTCTCTGATGTTTCTTTTCTATAGAATGTTTTCTATGTTGAAACCAACAGAGTTATTTTCAAGCATACACTGGGGTGATGATCTATATAATTATGGAACTATGGTACTAATATAATATGTAATTTTAATATATCTGTACATCCTCTTTGTTCTGAAGAGGATTCTGACACTAAATATTTGAATCAATTCTGAGATGTGCCTGGATTTTTATTGGTTATTCCCGTTAAAAAATGATGATTCATTCTCTCTTCACAATGAACACTCTTAACTAAGTTTGAAATACAATTAAAACTCAAATATCCACACTAGACCCAATTTTAATCCATAATACAACTCAGCTATATTAATACTTGTTAGATTAGTACAGATTCTTTTGATGTAATAAAGACATTTATAGGAAAACCAGAAAGTTATTATTATTATTATTATTATTATTATTATTATTATTATTATTATT
>JAKJMR010016338.1:52979-64203 GCA_024449315.1 Daboia siamensis
ATTATTATTATTATTATTATTATTATTATTATTATTATTATTATTATAAAATAATAAAATTACATAATATTTTTTGAGAAAAAACATTGTTACTAGTTTGCTGCAAAACAACTGTGGAGAAATCTTGTGACATACATACAGAGTATGTAACATCCTTAAATTGATCACCATTATTAGACCTATCTGTGCCCACAATATAAGTCAATTGTTTGACCACATTTCATTACTAGCTTTGTTTATAATTCTAGCATGAGTATTTCAATATCTTAGAAACAATTACATTAGATAAAAACCTAGGAACTGTAAATGAATTTTAAGTTTTCTGTACGTTGTCTGTATAAATAGTGAGGTGAGAGGAACAGGTGGAGAAGGCCTTACTTTTCTTATGACTGAATTATCTTAAATTTGTCCTTACAACATATATGTAGAATACCAAAATGAGGCCAAATGTTAAGATGAGCACAAAGGTACTAGCCAAGATGACTTGTACTTCATTCTAATAGGTTTTTTCAAAGACAAACATAGTAAAAATCCAAGGGGAAAAGTAGTTTCTTCTGACCAAAAGGATCAATGGAAAGTGAAAGCTATAAACTGAAAGCCAGAAGATTACTTTCTGTCATACTTGGCACGGATTCAGATGCATTTTTTTTATTCTTTGACCTGCAATTTCAATTAATCTGGTATTCAATAAGGGATAGGTAGGATGGGAGTAGTGATTAAGGATAATATTTCTATTACCTGGGCATTCAGGTAGAAGTATTACCTGGAATAAGCAAAACAGGAAACAGAACAGAGCATCTTGGAAGTACAGATTTTGTAAGACTTGCTACTTCCCAAACACTTATAACTGTCTTCTTTTCTTCTGAGACATGTAAACAAGCAGCTAATTCACCCTTCATTTCCCATTTTCCTGCTTATATTCAAGTGCTGCCATCTGAGAAGAAAAGGTTCCAGCACAATCCAGTAATCACTGTAATGTCCATTTGGTTGGAAGAATATGTATTCCGCCTAATTCCTAACCAAAGCATTTTTACTATAACTGTAACAGTCAGTTTAGTCTTGTGGTTAAGGCATTGGGATAAGAAGCAATAGACTGTGAGTTCAAACTACTTTAGCCATGAAAGGTAGCTGGGTGGCCAGTCACTCTCACTCAACCCACCTCACCTCAGAGAATTGTTATTATGGGGAAAATAGGAGGAGAAAAATGTGTTGGATATGTTCCACAAACTTGAACTATTTGTAAAAATAATAAAGGCAGGATACAAATAAACAAATAACAATACAAAAGTACTGGACAGCTAAAGAGGCATGTGACTTTAATGGTTTTTCTGTTTGCTAATTTTCCATTTTGTTAGGGCATCTCTAAAATGAGCAACATGTAGTTAATATTTTTCACATCACAGTAATCCACTCCTAGAGTATTATTTATTTAGAAGTTGTTTAGTGTGCTATATGCTTTAAAAAGGGAAAAAATGTTCATTACTGCTTTCTTCTTAAGAATTGTTTTCTATTCAGCTCAGGTCGCAACAAAATAATGTAGCATTTGGGGAAAAATAGACAACCCAGCAATCCAGCACTGGAAGATAAGATACAGAAGATCTCCACAGCTACCATATATTTTCCTTGGGCACTCAAGTAAGTGGGGACAAATGTGAACCAAACGCTACAAAATACCAACATGCTGAATGTTATAAGTTTGGTTTCATTAAAACTACTTGGCAATTTGCGGGCAAAGAAAGCCACAGTGAAACTGACTATTGCCAGGAAACCCATGTAGCTCAGGACACAATAAAACATGACTGGGGATGACTCATTACACTTCAAAACAGTCACTTCAGGTACTGAATGCATGTCCATATCTGGGAAAGGAGGAGAAGTTGCCATCCACACCAGACAGATGCTTACTTGAAGAAAAGAGCAAGAAAGAACAATTGAGCAAGCCAGGCTGTTCCCTACCCATTTTTTGAGCCTGGATCCTGGCTGGGTTGCCATGAAAATGAGAACCACAGTGATGGTTTTTGCTAGCACACAAGAAACAGCCAATGTGAAGACAATGCCAAAGGCTATTTGCTGGATAAAACATGTTGCCTTCTTTGGTTGGCCAATAAAGAGTAATGCAGAAAGGAAGCACAGTACAAGGGAAATAAGAAGCATGTAGGAAAGGCCACGGTTGTTGGCTTTCACTATTGGAGTATTGTGATATTTCAGAAATATTCCTAGTATCATAACTGTTGCCAATGAAAATGAAATGGCACTGGTGCCTAAACTGATACCCAAAGGTTCTTCATATGACAAGAAGCTTATCATTTTGGGAATACAGGTATTCCTATCTTCATTAGCATAGCAATCATCAGGGCATTTAACACAGTCAGCCATGTCTACGAAAGAAAGATTTTCAAGTAAAATTATATTACATTCACTGCAGGAAATTGAAGGAGGCTTTGAGACAAAATCTGCTTTACTACTTGAAATCTGTTCATATCCACCTCAAAGATGGGTGGAGTAAATTGCCATACTAGCATTTTGTGAACAATTCATTTGAAGAGACTAGAATAAAGGGAAAAGAATAAAATAAAGGGCCATGGAGAGGGGCAACAATTTCTTAAGTTACTATAGAACAGAACAGCACTTTATATCTCTCTTCTTGCCCTTCATTCTTATTTTTATTTTCTTGATGCAATGCAAATATACTGTATCATAAAGCACAAATCTGATACATAAATGGTTAGCAATGGAGAGCATGGTTAAATATATGAACACAGCAGGGATTTCCTGACCTATTTGTATATCTTCCATAAATGTTTGCTTTGAAAATAAATTATGTAGTTGTCTATGCTAATGCTCACCTTTGTAGTGGGATATTGATCCTTTGGGGCATGTAATACAATTATAGCAACAGAAGGGTCTGCCTTCTTTTCTTTCTTTTCTAGATCCAGGTTGGCAATGGGCATTACAGAGAGAAAGAGGCAATGTCTGTCCAGCAATGAAGAAAGAAGAAGTTAATTGCGGGAATCTAATTTCATATGAATTCATTAAAAATATTTCATCATTGTCAGGAGGACAGTAGAGGACCAAATCATGTAAGAATCAAGAGATCTGGCTATTCTACTGTAGTTCCTACACTTGACAGTATTTTCCCTTCAAATATCACATCATTTTGAAATGGTATGAAAATGCTGTGCGCCCAGGTTTGGGGTTTTGTTTCCTTCCTGTATTAACATCCATAGTAATAATTTTATTTGATGCCATGTGTATTTTTTGTGCTATCTTAATTTTTAGTTTTTAATTATTTTGTTTTCTTTTTTGATATACTCTACTCTGGATAACTTGTTGAGATGGGTGCTATAGGAAGAATTGTTCTTTTTATTTTATTATTTATTATTATTAAATTTATATACCACCCAACTCTTTGTCCAGTGAGATGGTGAACTGTTCTATTAAAGACTAGAGACCAGTTTGGATCAGAAATTCTAATCTAGCCGAATTTAATGTGAAAATCTTATATGAAATAAAGCCAAATTCTGGAAAAAGGAGTTAAATTTCTCTGGAACTGAGATTTCTAGCTTTCTACTTTTCTAGATTTTTAGATTTCTACGTTTAAGAACCATGGTATTCACCTAATGTTTTTTCTAGCCAATTTGAAGGACAGAATGCTATGAAAATGAATCAAAGATAAATGTACTTTGTACAATACTTACTGTAGGTAAAATGCTTCATTTTCAGGTTTGGTATAGTACAGAAATTATTCTATTTCATTCTGTTATTCTAATTATTCCATTTTATTATATTATTATTGTTGTTGTTGTTGTTGTTGTTATTATTATTATTATTATTATTATTATTATTATTATTATTATTATTATTATTATTATTATTTTTACATAAAAAATCTATGCCCAATAATGCTTTGTTCTTCTTTTTCCCTACTTGAAAAAAGATACCCCTTAATGATATGATGTCATTAAAAGGAACCTTAAACCCATAGGAGAGAATTTTGATGCCATTGTCCAATGAAACAAGCCATAATTTACCTCATATTATGTTATATTTCCCACTAAGAATGATACAAAATAGTTTTGCGGGAAAGTCAGAAGTGCATTCACTGAATCAGTGACTAATTCAGGAAGATCTGTCTTGATCCTCAAATAATGCCATCTAGTGAGATTTCTGCAATGCAGATTCTTCATACTACTCTCTGCCTTTTGGAACCAATTTCATCCTGGCAGGCTTTCCAAAAATCTGTAAAGACCTGACTTTTCCTACAAGTTTTGGGATGGTATGAAATGAACTGTAGGGAAACTTTATAGTTCTGACATATATGTGCTTGTGTGCTTTGTTGTGGATACAGTATTTTGAGGGTTTTTCGGAAAACAGATTTCTATTTTTTATTATTATTTTATATTGTATTGGATTGAGGGTTATATAAAATGTCACTGTGTAAGAAATTTTATGAACTGGAACAGCCATAGCAACAAACCAGCCAATGAGATCTGTTTTTTGATTAAGACACAGTTTTAACTGTGTGAGGCATCTGATCCAGCCTAGATCTGGTAGGGTCTTAGTCTTCTCTGTGTTTTTCTCTGATCTCCAAAGTTTAGAATTGTTGATGTTCCCCAGAGCTGAATGAAACTGTATGTATCATGTTTATATATATTTATAGATAAAGTTTTTCTAAACTATGCCTGCTGCTCATTTTGAATGTGTACTTATTTTGGGGGCTTATTTTTGCACTGGAAAGCTGTAAAACTCTAACAGGTTGTCGGCCCAGATCCCAACCAGCCATTGCACACATTTTAGACTGAAAAAAAGATTGAGGCTCAGTACAGAGCTCTAATTAAGCTGAAGGACTGTCTGAGTTAAATTAAGAAAAAAAAGGCAAAGACTCAGCTGAAGGCTTGCAGGATGTTGATTTAAAGGAGAGATCACTGCCTCGACTGGGACAAAAGATTATCTTATTGGGCTGTAACAATGGAATGCTTTCTGAAGGCTAAGGATCTCTGAGATATTATGATTAATCCACCCCAGGGGCAATTAACAGCTGCAGATCAACAGAGGCATGATAAGGCACTGACTTACATCATTTTAAGTGTGAAAGATGAACAATTCTTAAATGTAGCTGACTTGAAAACTGCAAGAGAAGTTTGGTTGAAGTTGAAAAGCATGTATGTGAGTGAGTCAACATGCAATATTGTGCAATTATTGAGACAATTGTACATAGCCCGGCTGCTGCCACACGAGAGCATAGAAAAGCATTTGTTCCACATGCAGAAACTGTTTGTTGAATTAGAACAGTGAGGAATGCAGATTCCTTAATCTCGGATTCCTTAATTTCTGTTGGTACTAAATAGTCTTGATGAAACGCGGGCCATCGTTTCAGCTCTTTTTGAATGTAGACCAGAACAGGAATTAAGTATAGAAGCGCTTAAGGCCTGCTTGATTTCTGAGGAACAGAAATGCCATTTTAGAAGAACCCACAAGGAAAAATTCCTGAGATGGGGTCCAAGGAGCACAGAGAGCAAAACAGCAGATTGACTGTCTACAGCAAACATGTCAAACTTGCAACATCACATGACATCACATGCAACGTATTGGAGCTTTTTTGCCATTGCTGCAATGGGGTGGGCGTGGTTTACTGATGACAAATGGGGCCTGCGGGCTGGCAGTTTGACACCCCTGGTCTACAGAGATCAGATTACATCTCAGCAGAGAATTCCCAAGAGGAAAGAACAGGAGAAAAAGAAATGTTTATCTGTAGACCTGAAACTCATATAAAGAAAAACTGTTTACAAGGAAGAAATGGACAAGCTGCTGTTGCAAAAGTTAGTTATTGTAATAGCAGAGACAAATGGTGAATAGATAGTGGGGCTAATCAAACAATTGTTAATCATTCTAAGTTGTTTTCCAGATTGGATTCAACTGGAAGTGGCCTTAGCAAGTGGCCAGGAGGCAAAAAATCATGGGGAAAGACATTGTGTTGATTCCATGTCTGGAGGAAAGCTTTAATAATGTATTATGTCTGAAATGGAACATAATTTACTGAGTGAATCCAGTCTTGACAAACAAGGGTTTGAGACCACATTTGTAAATGGGAAATGTCTCATAAAAAGAAATGGGAGTGTATACGCACAGGGCATAAAACAGGATAATCTTTATGTGTTGCAGGCACAAAAGGTTTCATGTGCCCAAACATTTGGTAATGTGACACTGCATGATTCATGCATTCATCTCTTGCACAGAAAGCTTGGCCCTGCCAGGTTCAGAATGTTGCAAAAGATGCCAGAGTTTTCAGAGGGATTAACCTTATATTGTGGAGTATGTGAATGATCAAAATCCAAGGTATTCTGGTAAGCAAGAAGGACACAAGGCAGACAACAAGTGTTCTAGAGCTAGTACATGTAGATTTAGTAGAACCAATGCAAGCCAGCTTCGGAGGGGCCAGGTGTGCACTGGTCATTGGAGATTACCATAGCAAATTTTGGTTCTGCAGTTTGCTTAAGAGCAAAACAGAGGTGCTGCAGAAGTTAAAGCAATGGATGAGCTTCGCAGAAAGAAGATATAGGCAACAGGTATGCCAGCTGCAAACTGACGGGTTCAGAATTCTTGTCAGCAAGTTTTCAACAGTAGTTGGGGCAGCTAGGAATAAGACATAGATGCACAAATCCGAATACAGCAACTGAGAATGGTGTGGCTGAAAGACAGAATGGAGTCCTGCAGACCATGAAAGACTCACTGCTGGAGGATTCTGGTCTGAGCAGGTAATATTGGGGCAAAGCCACGTTAACTGGAAATTATTTGGTCAATAGACTGTGGAGTTCCTCTATAAATGATACTCCATATGCTGTGCTATATGGGAGAAAGCCATTTCTAGCACATTTAAGGGTGTTTGGAAGTAATGCATGGGTGCATATTCCAAAGGCAATTAGGAAAAAAGGCAACCAAAGGTTGAAAGCTCAGATTTATGGGCTATAAGCCTGGCTCAAGGAGCTATCACTTTAATGATGGGAGCTAGCAGATCTGTAATTTCCAGATCTGCTAGCTTTGCAGAGCAGAATTAGGGCAGAATTGATGCCAATTCTGGGGATGATCCACTTAGTGATGGTGACTCACTTAGTGACAGTGTCAGCATTCAGGGAAGAGAAGCTCAAAAAGGATAAGAAAAGGAGTCAGAAGAAGATGGTGACTCTGATGTGAAGTAGGAATGGGTTGACAGTCAAGAGCAGTCAATGCCAGGCAGTTCAGAGTGATGGAACAAAGGGATTCCACCTGATAGGATTTCAGTTGGGAAAGTAAAGGTGTGTAATGTGTGAGACAAGAAACTATCAGGAAGTATTGACACTACCGAAAATGGAGCAAGTGAAGTAGAAAGAGTCCATAGACAAAAAAAAAATGAAATCCATGGATAAACATAAAGTGTTCACCTCTATGACTTTGCCACAAGGCTACAAAGCTATAGGATGTAAATGGGTATCCAAAAAGAAAGTGTTATCCAATAACAACAACCAGCCAATGAGATCTGTTTTTGATTAAGACACAGTATTGGCTGTGTGAGGCATCTGATCCAGCCTAGTCTCAGCATGTCTTAGTCTTCTCTATGTTTTTCCTCTGATCTCCAAGTTAAGAGTTGTTGATGTTCCCCAGAGCTAATGAAATTGTATGTATCATGTTTATATATATTTATAGATAAAGTTTTTCTAAACTATGCCTGCTGCTCATTTTGAATGTGTACTTATTTTGGGGGCTTATTTTTGCACTGGAAAGCTGTAAAACTCTAACATAAAATTTGTTGCTATACAAATCTGTTAAATTAATAAATGAATAATTTTTCAAGATTCATAAAATTTTGCTTCTGTATTGAATGGAACCCTTGAATAAAGTGATAACAAAAGAGAGAGAAATAGACAGAGACAAATCCTTGTCATTCATCTTGCTGAAATATGCATATGGAAAATTTGTAAAATATTTTCAGTTAATATCTACCTGGTTAAACCAGCTGTGCCATATCATTGCATCTTCATTAATGGTGAATGCTTTCTCTGGAGGAGATTGAGGATCCACTTTTCCAACTTCCATTCCAGTGAATGATTGGTTTGGAAATATAACCCAGTTGATGATGTCCAGTTCTTGAACAAGTTCCCTATTCTGATCAAAGAAAATCTTTTCACCAGCACTGTTATTAAATGATACAGATCTCATAAAATGGAATATCTAGATCACAAAGTAAAATAGTTTTAGGAAGTTTGCATATAATATCTGTACAATTATTAATGTGGTTGGCTTTTGTTATGATTTTATGTATGTCCATTATTTATTAGATTTACTCTAACTGCTCTCCAAAAGTCTCTGGGTGTCTTACAACATATTCAATATTCAATTAAAACAATTACAGCAGAATAACAAATTATAACAGCCCCAACAAGAAAAGAACAGTCAAAAACATTATAGAGTAGATGTGCATACTAAACCTGGGTCTAAATCAGAACCCAGACGTAAGAGTCTCCTGAATCACATCACTGAGGCTCTGATGACGAGGTTTATATAATAAGGAATGTTAAATTCCCTCCCAGAAATATGTAGATGAACCAAAAACAAAGAAAAACAGTCATGTAATATTTCAGATGAAGGGACGCGGTGGCTCAGTGGGTTAGGATGCTGAGCTTGTCAATCAGAAGGTCAGCAGTTTGGCGGGTCGAATCCCGAGTGCCTCATAAGAGAGTGAGTGCCTGTTACTCGTCCCAGCTTCTGCCAACCTAGCAGTTCGAAAGCACATAAAAATGCAAGTAGAAAAATAGGGACCACTACGGTGGGAAGGTAACAGCGTTCCGTGCGCCTTTGGCGTCTAGTCATGCCGGCCACATGACCACGGAGACATCCTCGGACAAGCGCTGGCTCTTCGGCTTTGAAACGGAGATGAGCACCGGCCCCTAGAGTCGGAAACGACTAGCACGCATGTGCGGGGGAACCTTTACCTTTACCTAATATTTCAGAGACTCAAGATTTCTTCTGCTCCAAACAATTCTGCTCAGTTTAATGCAATTCTGCTTGATACTATTGAAAGGAAGGCATATTGGTTTATAATGTAAAAAACAACAACATAATGAATCATCTTTGAGTGATATGAGGTGGATTCAAATCACTCAAAGATGATTTATTATCTTGTTGCTTTTTTATATTATCTACCAATCTTAGTTTCACATTTCGTAGTGCTTTTCATTGTTTATGAATTGAATCTACCTTTTAAAGATTGCTACTAATACTATTCATTCATGACTTTTCAGTGTTTGCTTTAGCATATTTCTTTTTTTATAATTGTTTTATAACTTATAACAATTCTATGAAGGAAAAACAAATGCCTTTTTTTGGAAAACAATAGCATGATATTATTTATTAATATTTTATATCATTATTTCCAATAGATACATTTTCAGTGTGTGGGGAAAGTAATTCATTTATCCATTTGATTTTACATTTCTTTTGGAAAGAAATTCATTCTTTCCACACATTCTGTTACCAAACTAATCACAATTTCTCCCACATTTATTTTATACACAGTAATTGCTATGAAGGGGACCATCAGTTCTATTTCCTAGAGAAAAATCTCTCAGTACATGCACTAGACAACTATTGAGTCCATTACCATCCAGAGCACAGGATAATGAGGCTCCATTCTTTTTTGTCTCATTATAAACTTTCTTTCAGATGTGGAAGAATACAAGGCTTGCAGAGCATGAGCCACAACATACACAGCATTGTAGATGCTATAGCTGTGACCTGTTACTCTTTTGGGAAAAACATGTTCAGGAAGGCTCTCTAACTTCTCCTCTCCACTGCAGATATTCTCCTTCCCATCTACCAGATTAGAATCCTGAAATGCACATCCAAATGCATGACTCCAGAACTCCTTGATAAAACCATCTTCTTTTACAGCAGAAGGGTTTTGATCCTGAATATGTTGTTTGAATCCTTTCAGTTCTTTGGCATGAATTGTAAATGATATTGCACCATGGAAGTCCTGCAAATCCCAGGTTTTTTTACTGTTAAAGAACTTCAACTCCATCCCAACAGTCAGAATCCATACTTTCCCTTTTGGATTTCCAAATAATTCTCTAAAATCTGTGTTTAGTAAATATCTCAAAAAGATCATGGAACGTGTATCTCCATTAAAAACCAAGACACTGACTTCATTGCCCATTATTTTTTCATAAAATGCTACTACACAGTTGAAAAAAAATCCTGTATTGGCATTATAACATGAACTGCTGAACAACTCTATGAAGGCAAAACAAATGCCTTTTTGGGAAAACTCAGGAACCAAGGTCTCTATGAACCAGTTTAAGTTCATTCCATTTGCCACCAAGAAGCCAATCCACCTCCAACTGAAATGTAGAAGTAAGTGGAGGATACCTCTATACTGATAAATTCCATTTGGAACCATTTGGTAGAAGGAAGAGAGATTTGTATCCCCAGCTTCAACTCTAGCAGATCCATACATGAACTGCCAAGAAACAAAAATAATGGAATTGTACAGCAGAATAATTTTAATATGTAATAAGCATTTAAATAGCATAAATATTAATAGTACAACACAAAAGACATAAAACTTTCTCTTGAAAGATATTGCATTTTAGAGTTTATATAGTGGTAGCATTCAGTAAACTTAATGCAATCTCAGAAAGTAATAATGCACACTTGTCAGTTCTCTAAAGCAAACTACCAAAAAATGCAGGGCAACAGTACAGAAATTGACTGGGTAGGTAAGGCAAAATCTTCCTCCCCCATTCTTCCTCTCTCCTCCTCCTCTCATAACAAAGCAATGATTAACCACTGCATGCTATTGCAAAAAAGGACACTATATTCAGTTCTACGTAGTCACCAAGAGTCACATTTCATTCTTGAAACTTATAAATATATTTATACATTTCTTTATATATTTACATATGTGCCTATGTGTGTGAGTGTACATGTATGTATGTATGTAAATATGTATGTATGTCCCAAAGGTTAAATTCAATGAATATAAAGTTGATTGTCTCCTTTCCATGATTATCAGATTAGGTATCACTGAACAATGTATGAACTAGCCAAGGACAGAACTCAGTCTGTATGAAAGACAATACCAGCTAAAGAACTGGATTTCATTTTTATTTTATTTTTTTTTTTGGAGGTGGGGAAGAGGAGGAGGAGGTGGTGGTGGTGGAGGAGGAGGAGGAGGAGGAGGAGGAGGAGG
>JAKJMR010016338.1:64603-82322 GCA_024449315.1 Daboia siamensis
GAGGAGGAGGAGGAGGAGGAGGAGGAGGAGGAGGAGGAGGAGATGTCAGATAGCAAAACAATTGTCAAACCAATACCCATAGTTAAAAATTGTTATAAGAAAATTAAGACGTAGTAAAAAATAAAAAGAGACGTGGCAATGCCAAGAAATATGTGGCCAGTACACAGAGAAACAAAGAGAAAGCAAAACAGAGAAGAAGATCTGACAATATCTAACAGTAGGAAAGTTAAAAAAAGAGTCAACTACTAATTCTGGCTAGACAAGACCAAGCATTAAGAACAAATCCATAATTGAGAAGATAGCAACAGATAGCTAATACAGCCTCTGAAAACAGTGGACTAGCTGATTAGCTGCTATAAGAAGATCATGCATATTGGTTACAAACAATGGCATTACAAATTAGCATCAGTAGGACATTGGAATATCTGCAAGAAATACTATTGGCTTTCAAGTAAGAACTGGTGGGACCACGAAATAGACCTAGTGATAGAAAGTGAAAAAGTTAAAAGTGCTCTGGGACTGTAGAATTCAAATAGATAAGCACCTGCCACATAATAACCAAAATAAAGTAACAATTCTTGATAAAGATGACAAAAAAATCTGGAGGTTACAGTACTTCTTCTAGATTAGAAGAGAAAGAACTGGAGAAAATCACAAAATACAAAATCCTGCAAACAGAAGTAGAGCAACTGTGCCCCAAAAGAAAAAGATTGTATCAGCAATAATGGCAGTGTGAGTATAATTTCAAATTATCTGAAGCATTAGTTGAACAATTGGTATTGTCAAAATTACCATCAGTCAATTGCAAAAGACAGCTTTATTTGGAATAGCTTACATCCTGCCACAATAACACTAATACCTGAAAAAGAAAACTGCCTATTCCAGGAGCTTGGGAAGGACTGGATAAGTAGATAAAAATGCCAGATCCAATCTAAAAATCTGGCTCTATGACCAGTCCTAATAAATGCAAAAACACCTAAACCCAAGCATACAAAAACACCAACTTTAGGTGAGAGGGAAGAAGGGGGAACTTACCTGTGGAATTTTATAAAGACTCATAAGAATTGGAAATTGATGTATGATGTCTGAGTTCAATCCCTCAATAATTGCAAAAAGATTGTCTTGAATTATGCACTTATAGTTGGGCAAAAGTTTGCTATTTGGAGAAATCAATTCTATTGCTGCATGGTAAGTCCACTTTGCATTCAGGTGACTATCATAAATATTGAATCCCAGGGTAACATTGGGTAACATTTGGACATTTCCATTGATCTCTTTCACAGCAAATATCAAAGCCAGGATATGCTGATAGTTCTCAGTTACTACACTGCAAAGGAAATGTTCAACCTTTGATCATATATAACCCTTGAAAGTTTTAAAAGAGGCAACATTTGTTTATTTCTTAATATTGCATGTGATTTGTATTGCAAAAGGTTTTTAAGTTTCCTGAAATACTTTCGTCATTCCTTTCATGATCGTTCATTATGAATATATTCAGTACCTAAAAGATATTATAAGAATGTCTTCATACAAAAGAGCATGTAGTATGTTAAAGCTAAGCATATTATGGAAAAGGGGAAATCAATAGAGCTAATACAGAATTAAAAACAGGAGAATAATGAAAATATAATGCAAGTAATAAACCTAAAAGATCTTTAGATAATATTTTCAGTCAGATATAAGCAACCTGTTATTTTCCTTTTACGAGTGAATGGCTTCTGCAATAATAGACTGAGAAGGATTTGATCTAAAGGAACTCCTTATACCATAATGATATGCTTCACCCAAAGTGTTTTACTATATAAAATCAGAGTAATTGCCTTGATAAAGTGAAGCCACTTGTCAAAGAACATCACAGGTGAGGTGTTGTCTTCCACAATGTAGTGAAAAAAAAAATCCTTATACAAACATTTTTCCCAAAGGGTACCCAGAAGGATATTGGTGGAAATGGTGTGGATTCATATAGAAGGCGGTTTGATAAATAATGCCTCCATAGATGTAATCTCCTGGCTCATAATACTTGGGAACAGTCAGAAGAACATGCTTTGTCTCACAATTAGTATCTCCAAACTTGCATCCTACATCAGGTAGTAGCAGCAATAGCATTATCAGCATCATTCTGGTTGCTAATGTATTGACTGCAGACAGTTCTGGTTTTGCAGTTGTGTTATTAATAGAGTGTTCCACATTGACAATAGCCAAGTTCTTTTTTTGCAGTTGTTGTGCTATTAATAGAATGTTCCACATTGACAATAGCGAGATTAGAATGACTGCCCTCTTTGCTGATATTTGGAAGACAGATGAAGGAAGAAAGGAAGGAAGGAATGACAAAAAAATAAATTTGTGCTTGTCAGTTGGATTTCCTGAGGCTATGGTGTTTTAAGATACATTAATAGCATCCTTTATAGCTTTTTTTTAAAATGTTATTGTCCACAGCAATCCCCAAAAGGGAATTTCAATGCTGCAGAAGTAATTATAGCTCTTCTGTTAATTGCAGGGACATTGTATGTTCTGTACCATATTGTGAACAACTTCTGCCCACACAAATTGATTGGAATATGTGTCTCTGCATGTGTTTGTGTGTATATGTGTGTGTGTGTGTGCATGTGTGTGTGTGTGTGTACTTTGGAAGAACTAAGAAATTATCCTTCCTATCTAGAATGAGAAAAAAAATATTATAGCAGACAGTGAAAGAAATTTCCTTACCCTTGCAGACATTTTCGTTACTTTGTTTATTTAATTAAATATAACTGACAGGACAGGATAGGAAATAGGCTACAAACTGGGTGACCATGTTTTCTTGTTCTTTGGAATGAATGCAGCTCAACAAATTTGGACCAGCCAGAAGAAGCAATGAGAAGCTTCTTCAGAAAAGTATTGATAGGAAAGGCCATAGACTTGTCCATGTATCAGCTACAAGTGAAGATTGAACTAAAGGCATTTACATACACACACAGACAGAGAGGTAGATAGCTTTGGAACAGATATAAACCAAGACTGTTTGATTATTATCCTAATAAGCTTTTCATAGATAGTAGCCACACTAATAATAATAGCCACACTAGCTGGAGATAGTTTAAATTCAAAACAAGAGAAAAATTGAAAAAAATAAAGGTTTCCTTTTTCCCAGTTTAGAAAGAGTTAAAGATTTTACAAAAATTAAATTTGAATTTCATTTGTGTAGTAATGATTGTTTATTAATTAATGATGAGTGTCCTATTGCCAAGATGTATTGAGTATTATTGAAAATGAATATGCAAGATGAATATGTTAAAGACTGTATGATAAAATGGGCAGTTGAGTGAGGTATAATATAATGCTGGATCAGTGGGAGATTATGTATAGTAAGGAAGTGAAATTCACTTTAAAATGCAATTTGAAAGAGAATTTTTATAAGAAGATGTATCATTGGAATTTAACACCTAATAGATGTTCAAAGATATATAATGGCATGTCAAACATGTGTTAGAAATGTAATCATTCTGAAGGCACTTTTTATCATGTTTGGTAGACATGGAAGAAAGCTAACAGTTATTAGGATCAAATATGAATTTTAATCCAGAGAATTCTTAAAACAAAAGTACAATTGAAACAATATATATGATATAGGAGATATCTCTATCTATCTATCTATCTATCTATCTATCTATCTATCTATCTATCTATCTATCTATCTATCTATCTATCTACCTACCTACCTACCTACCTACTATCTATCTATCTGCAATGACACTCCTGTGCACAGAAATGGAAATATCTACAAATTCCCAAAATGTGAAGTTAATGGAACTTATTGAGATGGCAAAATTAATTACTTTGTTTAAAAAAAAAAAGCTTTGTCTAGCTTTATTTTTATATGGAAACCAGTTTTTCTATTTTTTTGCTTGAAAACGATATATTATTTTTGGGATTTACCTATCAGAACTGTTTACAATTATAGAAATATTATGTTTTGTTAAATTTTAGATCAAAAAGCTTATGTACATAATATCAGCAACTATCAAAGAAAGTTGGAAGTTATTCTTTTTTTTTCCTTTTTCCTTTGTACTTCCTTCTCCCTATTTATTCCTTTTAAATTATTTTTTTCTGTTTTTCACATTTTATTTCTTGTATATTTTAAGCAAGGTACATTTTAAACAGGGTTTTAATAAAGGATGGTTATATTTTATCATACTTATCCATATATCCTTTATGTCATTTTCAGTCACAGAATAATGGGGGACAAAAAATTATTTTTCCACAGTTGAAAAATGTGTTGTGGCAATAAGAACGGTACAGAGAATCAGTTTTCACTTTATAGTTAAGTTATCAATTTCCATGTAATTAGAATGTAATCCAAATTAGCATGGACACCCAAAACTTTTAGAAGTGGTCTAAATGTCAAATTATTATATGAAATGATTTCTCCCCAGAATATAAGTTTAAGTGGCAACTCAAATTAATATGACTATTAATTAATGCATTTTTATATCATTGGCTACCAAACTTTTGAAATGATAACTTCTTTTGTTCAATTTATAAATTATGTAGAAGAATAAAATGGTTACAGAAAATATCAGGTTGTTGAATCATATCATGAATGTTTAAATGGTAAATTTTGTTCAAGAGTTGAAGTCAGAATTGGAAACTGGAATTGGTTTTCTTTATTCTTTTTTCTTGAATTGTAATAATCAAGAATGACAATCTGAGAGGGGAAAGGGCGGTTTTATATAAGATAGACAGGCAGACAGACTGACAAACAAACAAACACATGGCTGTCCTGAAGCCACCATATATAATCATCAAGTGCAGGGTTTAGAAAAGGTATGAATAATGTACACTCCCTTCATTTTCTTTTAAAGAAAATTGTAAAATTGCTGAGGATTGCTTGTTATTTAAGTCTTACCTCTTCTTAGTTATGCTTTGATTACTTAGTTTTATGAATATTCACCTTTTTCCCTTCTTTTTTGTATTTTTTAAAAAATCTGATTATTTTATTTTAAATGGTAGTTACTTCTGCAAATAGTGACCTTCTGCTGCATACATAAATCATATGTGGAAATTATGCCAAATAGTGAATTGCTTGATCATAGAAAATGAAAGTGTATAAACAGTAAAGTGAGAACCAAATATGTTTTTATAAACTACCAAATTTATATTAGAAATGTAGATATTCTCATCATTTGCACAACAATGCTAATACTACTTGTATTTTATTGATATATAGTAAAATGTTAGAAAAAAACATTTAGCATGCAGTAAGAAGAATCTGTAGGGACGCAGTGGCTCAGTGGGTTAGGACGCTGAGCTCAGTGGGTTAGGACGCTGAGAAGGTCGGCAGTTTGGCGGGTCAAATCCCAAGTGCCGCGTAGCAGAGTGAGCGCCTATTACTCGTCCCAGCTTCTGCCAAACTAGCAGTTCGAAAGCACGTAAAAATGCAAGTAGAAAAATAGGGACCACTATGGTGGGAAGGTAACAGCGTTCCATGCGCCTTTGGTGCCTACTCATGCCGGCCACATGACCACGGAGATGTCCTCGGACAAACACTGGCTCTTCGGCTATGAAACGGAGATGAGCACCGGCCCCTAGATTTGGAAACGACTAGCATGCATGTGCGGGGGAACCTTTACCTTACCTTTTAAGAAGAATCTACAATGGGATATTGTGGATAGTAATCTGAAATCATTAAAAGTAGCTAGACATTTCATATGTAAATAATAGTTGCTTGTGTACATTTTATAGCACTTCTGCTTTAAGGAACTCTAGTTGTAATGAAATAGAAACCTTCACTTGCCATATCTATCCTGTTAAGTGTGCAAATGGAGACTACAAACTACCTTTCTTTGACCTCTTCTTGTCTCAATGTGGAAATGAGATGTGGATCTCTTCTCTTCCACTCAGTTTCCTTAGCTAACCAACTATGTAATGTAAAAAACCAAGAGACAGTTGTAATTTATTCAAGACCCCTTCAAGACCAATTGTCTGACAAATGCAAAAGGAATCTATGTCCATTCTGCCTCTTTAATCATAAAAGCTTCATGTTCCCATGAGACTTTCTTCCTCTTTCCCTGATGCATCTTGCTGTAGGCAGTCAGATCATCTGAACATTAAAAAAGGGGAAAAAGCCGAGAAACAAATATAATTTTTGTGCAATCTTGCAAGAATGCAGGTAATTCAATTATTCAGTTGAATCAAATATTCCAAACCCTAAGAATCTAGAGTTTACTCTGCTTCTATGGAAATATGACCAATTAGTGCAGATTAAAGGCAATCTTTTCCTCTAATACTATTTATTTTGAAGGGGTTGAGCATACTTTAAAAACTAAAAACAAAAGTTTGACTATTGCTTTTTTCTTAACAATTGCTTTTTGTTCAGCTCAGGTCGCAACAAAATAATGTAGCATTTGGGAAAAAAGATACAACCCAGCAATCCAGCACTGGAAGATAAGATACAGAAGATCTCCACAGCTACTATATATTTTCCTTGGGCACTCAGGTAAGTTGGGACAAAAGTGAACCAAACGCTACAAAATACCAACATGCTGAACGTTATAAGTTTGGTTTCATTAAAACTACTTGGCAATTTGCGGGCAAAGAAAGCCACAGTGAAACTGACTATTGCCAGGAAACCCATGTAGCTCAGGACACAATAAAACATGACTGGGGATGACTCATTACACTTCAAAACAATCACTTCAGGTACTGAATGCATGTCCATATCTGGGAAAGAAGGAGAAGTTGCCATCCATACCAGACAGATGCTTACTTGAAGAAAAGAGCAAGAAAGAACAATTGAGCAAGCCAGGCTGTTCCCTACCCATTTTTTGAGCCTGGATCCTGGCTGGGTTGCCATGAAAATGAGAACCACAGTGATGGTTTTTGCTAGCACACAAGAAATAGCCAATGTGAAGACGATGCCAAAGGCTACTTGCTGGATAAAACATGTTGCCTTCTTTGGTTGGCCAATAAAAAGTAATGCCGAAAGGAAGCACAGTACAAGGGAAATAAGAAGCATGTAGGAAAGGCCACGGTTGTTGGCTTTCACTATTGGGGTATTGTGGTACTTCAGAAATATTCCAAATATCATAACTGTTGCCAATGAAAATGAAATGGCACTGGTGCCTACACAGATACCCAAAGGTTCTTCATAAGACAAGAAGCTTATAATCTTAGGAATACAGGTATTCTGATCTTCATTTGCATAGTAACCATCAGAGCATTTGACACAGTCAGTCATGTCTGTGAAAGAAAAAGTTTCAAGTAAAATTATATTACATTCATTGCAGGAAATTGAAGAAGGCATTGAGACAAAATCTGGTTTACTATTTGAAATCTGTGTATATCCACCTGAAAGATGGGTGGAGTAAATTGTCATACTAGCATTTTGTGAACAATTCATTTGTAGAGATTAGAATAAAGGGAAGAGAATAAAATAAAGAGTCATGGAGAGAGGCAACAATATCTTAAATGACTATAGAACAGAACAACAAGCTAGATCTCTCTTCCTGCCTTCCCTTCTTATTTTTATTTTCTTGATACAATGCAAATATATCATAAAGCACAATCTGATACAGAAGTACTTAGCAGTGAAGAGCATGGTTAGATACATGAACACGGATTGTATGACCTATTTGTATATCTTCCATAAATGTTTGCTTTGAAAAATAAATTGTGTAGTTGTCTATGCTAATGCTCACCTTTGTAGTGGGATATTGATCCTTTGGGACATGTAATGCAATTATAGCAACAGAAGGGTCTCCCTTCTTTCCTTTTTTTTCTAGATCCAGGTTGGCAATGGACATTACAGAGAGAAAGAGGCAATGTCTGTCCAGCAATGAAAAAAGCAGTTAATTTCAAACTGAGGCATAAAACAATATGTCATTCAAAGTTCATCATGGTCAGGAGGACAGTCGTGGACCAAATCATGCAGGAACCAGGAGATATGGCTACTCTGTTGTAGTCCTTCCATTTGGAATGTGAAAATCTTCACTCTACTTAAGCCAAGGTCTGCAAAAAGGGATTAAGCAACTCTGGAACAGGGATTTCCTACTGAGTTCTGAAGTTAAGACTTCATGATGCTGTATTTATATAATATTTTTCTAACCAATATGAAGGATAGAATGATTTGAAAGATGCATCAAAGAGAAATATACTTTATACAATATTTAGGTAATACTTCATGTTCAGGTTTGGTATCCTATTGATACAATATGAGGTGATAAATAGTTTCTATTACAGAAATTAGACATTTTATTATATCATTTTAATCATTCCATTTTTCTATTATTCCATTTATAAATAAAATATATGTTCAGTAATTTTTTTTTCTTCTTCATTGACATTTGTTTTTTCTCTCATTAAAAAAGTACTCTTTAAAGATGTGGTATCATTAGAAGGAACCTTAAAACCACAGGAGAGAGTTTTTATTCCATTGACCAATAGGAAAATGCATGCCCTACTTCATATTTCCCACCATATAGTTGCCAAGTGTGACACAAAATAGTTTGGGATAAAAAGTTAGAAATGCAGAAACTGAATCAGTAACCAAATAAGAGAGAACTGTCCTCTCCTGTGCCTCAAATATTGTCATCTGTCCTACTAAAACGTCTGAAATACATCTTCATATCAAATCTGACCATTGGAAGGCCTTACCACCTGAAATCTGGCAGGCTTTCCAAAAACTGGTGAAGACTTGGCTTTTCCTCCAAGCCTTGTGGTGATCTGAAGCTGAAGTCCAAAGAAAGTATATTGAGAACTGGGTATGTTCTATTTTCTTATTTTATATGTTTTTATTGTTTTTATTCTTTGGCTAATTGAGACCCATCAAAGTTTATATTATATAAACTTGATTGCTATACAAATCTCCTGCAGGAGAAGGGCAGTGTGGACAACCGTCGGATCTGGCAGGGTGAGATCTGTCAACCATAAACCCAAAGCTTTTGCTGTGTCCCTGCACAACAGATACAGTGCCCTTTCTGACTTTAATAAGGACATTAAGGAGACAGGTAAAGGTATCTGTGGTAATAACTCAAATAAGCAGGGGATCGTGGTCCAAGATGAAAAACTTGTTTTCGACAGGGAGAAGTGTGAATCTGGTATTACACACCAGTCATGCAAGAACAGAAAGGCATCCAAAAAGAGAAGCCACCTTTAGGGAAGGACACAGAGGTTTTGAAAGAGGTCAGGTGTCTTCCAGGTGCTACTGCCAGTAGGGACAAGAAGCGTATTTTTAAAATAGTCAAGAATGCCAGCAAGGACTGTGATGTGGAGGCTATTGTACATCTTGGCACTAATGATCTGTCCCAAAAAGATGTACTCTCTGTGCAGAATGATTTCCAGAGCTTGGGGCAGGAACTTAGCACAATAGGCTGTAGGCTTACTTTTTCAGAGGTTTTACCAGTGTATAAGGAGCAAAATGGAAAAGGCCAGCGTATAGCAGAATTTAATATGTGGCTAAAGGAGTGGTGTAAAGGAGAAGGCTTTGGTTATAATAGTCATGATGTCTGTAGCTGGTCCAATGAAAAAATGTATAAAAGAGATGGTCTGCATCCATCCAAGAAAGGGACTGAGATGCTTGGCAATGAAATCACAGCTTTTTTGGAGGAACATTTAAACTAAATAATGGGGATAGTGAGTTAATTGATACAGAACATCACTGTCCCCAGCAATCTAAGAAAATAGGGGAAGCCAGGCACCACACAAGTTATGCAGCAAGTAAACACAGGGTCAGTCATAAAGGACTCAAATGTCTATACACTAATGCACAGAGTATGAACAGTAAGCAGGGTGAACTAGAAATTCAGGTAAATGAGGACAGATATGACATTGTTGCCATTACGGAAACATGGTGGGACGAAACCTTCAAATGGAACACACAGCTAGAGGGATTTAAACTATTTAAAAGAAACAGACTAAACAAAAGAGGAGGAGGAGTTGCTCTCTATATAAGAAATAACTTTATCTCTACAGAAATAGAGCACAACAATGACGAAAACTGTAAACTTGAAAGCATTTGGGTCAATATAAAAGGGGAAAAAAATGACATTGCCATAGGTGTATACTATAGGCCGCCCAACCAAGCAGAGAAAATAGATGAACTTTTTGCTAGTCAGCTAACTAAGGTATGTAAGAAGCACATCACAATAGTAATGGGGGACTTTAATTACCCCGATATCAACTGGGAGACAAACTCTGCACCAAGTGGAAGATCAAACAGATTCCTGTCAAACCTAGCAGACAACTTTCTCTCCCAAAAAGTAGAGAAGGGAACTAGGGGATTAGCCATATTGGATTTAATTCTCACAAACAGAGATGAAATGATAGAAGGTGTCGAAGCCACAGGAACCTTGGGGGGAAGTGATCATGCAATATTGGAATTCAACATTCTGGAGGCACAAGCAATAGAACACAGCCAAACTAGAGTCTTGGACTTTAAAAGAGCTAATTTCAATAAACTTAGAGAGACCATGGGAAGAATTCCATGGATGAGAATCCTAAAGGGGAAAACAACTCAAGAAGCTTGGGAAATTTTGAAAAGTGAGATAATAAAGGCCCAGTCTAGTACAATACCAACAAAGAAGAAAAATAACAGCTCTCAAAAGAAACCAGCATGGCTGCATAAAGAACTCTCTGATAAATTGAAAGATAAAAAGGACAAGTATAAGAATTGGAAAGAGGGGCACATAACTAAGTCAGAATATCAGCAAATAGCCCGTGCCTGCAAAGATGAAGTAAGGAAAGCTAAGGCTCAAAATGAACTGAGGCTTGCAACCAAAGTCAAAAATAACAAAAAATGCTTCTTTCAACATATAAAAAACAAGAAAAAAGTTAAGGAAATGATTGGTCCATTAGTGGGGGAAAGTGGCAAGAAGGTGACAAGCAATAGGGAGAAAGCAGAACTATTTAATTCATTTTTTGCATCTGTCTTTACACAAAGGGAAAAAACAGTCCAACCTACCCAAACCAGTGCCATAAAAAACAGAATAGAAACGCAAGTTAAGATAGGCAAGAAAATGGGAAGTGAGCACCTGTCCAGCCTAGACGAGTTCAAATCACCAGGACCAGATGGATTACACCCCAAGGTTCTCAAGGAACTGGCAGACGTGATCTCAGAACCACTGAACTATATTTTTCAAAGATCCTGGAGCACTGGGGAACTACCAGAGGACTGGAAGAGAGCTGATGTAGTTCCCATCTTCAAAAAAGGGAAAAAAGTAGATCCAGGAAACTACAGACCTATCAGCCTGACCTCAATACCTGGGAAGATTCTGGAAAAGATAATCAAACAACAAATCAGCGAACATCTTGATGCAAACAAAGTCATCACTAAAAGTCAACACGGGTTTGTCAAAAACAGATCGTGCCAGACAAATCTTATTACATTCTTTGACCAAGTGACAAAACTAGTGGACCAGAGGAATGCTGTAGATATAATTTACTTGGACTTCAGTAAGGCATTTGATAAGGTAGATCACAACCTACTACTTGACAAGATAGAAAAATGTGGGTTAGATAGCATTACCACCAGATGGATTCGTAGCTGGCTGACAGGCCGTACTCAGCGTGTGGTCCTCAATGGAACCGCATCTACATGGAAGGAAGTGTGTAGTGGGGTGCCCCAGGGCTCTGTTCTGGGCCCAGTGCTCTTCAATATCTTCATTAATGATTTGGATGAGGAGATAAATGGGGAACTCATCAAATTTGCAGATGACACCAAGCTGGCAGGAATAGCCAATACTCCAGAAGATAGGCTTAAGATACAGAAGGATCTGGACAGACTCGAACACTGGGCACTATCTAACAAAATGAAATTCAGTGGTGAAAAAAGTAAGGTTCTACATTTAGGGAGGAAAAATCAAATGCACAGGTATAGTATAGGTGGTACCTTGCTCAATAGCAGTAACTGTGAGAGGGATCTCGGAGTCTTAGTAGACAATCACTTCAATATGAGCCAGCAGTGTGCTGCAGCTGCCAAAAAAGCCAACACAGTGCTAGGCTGCATTAACAGAGGGATAGCATCAAGATCAAGTGAAGTACTAATACCACTTTACAATGCTTTGGTAAGGCCACACCTGGAATACTGCATCCAGTTTTGGTCACCACGATGTAAAAAAGATGTTGAGACTCTAGAAAGGGTACAAAGAAGAGCAACAAAGATGATTAGGGGGCTGGAGGCCAAAACATATAGGGAACGATTGCTGGAATTGGGTATGTGTAGTTTAACGAAGAGAAGAGTGAGGGGTGACATGATAGCAGTGTTCCAATATCTCAGGGGCTGCCACAAAGAAGAGGGAGTCAAGCTATTCTCCAAAGCATCTGAAAGCAGGACAAGAAGCAACGGATGGAAACTAGTCAAGGAGAGAAGCAACCTAGAACTAAGGAGAAACTTCCTGACAGAACAATTAACCAGTGGAACAACCTGCCTCCAGAGGTGGTGAATGCTCCAACACTGGAAGCTTTAAGAAATAAATAAGTTTTCAACATTTACATTTACCTGGTTAAACCAACTGTGCCATACCATTGCATCTTTGTTAATGGTGAATGCTTCCTCTGGAGGAGATTGAGGATCCATTTTTCCAACTTTCACTCCAGTGAATGATTGGTTTGGAAATGTAACCCAGTTGAGGATGTCAAGTTCTTGAACTATCTCCCTATTCTGATCAAAGAAAATTATTTCACCAGCACTGTTGTTAAATGATACAGATTTCATAAAATGGAATAACTAGATCAGAAAATAAAAGATAACAAGTTTACATGTAAGAGCTGTATAACTGTTATTATGATTCATTGCACAACCAGCTAAATGTTCAGAGTAGATTTGGCATTTTTATTATTATTATCACTATGCATTGGGATTGTACACAGTCTTTGATTTAAAATAGGAAGTGGGATTATAAATTTCATTCCTAATTGATGCAGTTGTTAATGGTAAAGGTAAAGGTAAAAGTTCTCCCGCACATGCGTGCTAGTCGTTTCCGACTCTAGGGGCCAGTGCTCATCTCCGTTTCAAAGCTGAAGAGCCAGCGCTTGTCCGAGGACGTCTCCGTGGTCATGCGGCCGGCATGACTAGATGCCAAAGGCGCACGGAACGCTGTTACCTTCCCACCGTAGTGGTCCCTATTTTTCTACTTGCATTTTTACATGCTTTCGAACTGCTAGGTTGGCAGAAACTGGGACGAGTAACAGGCGCTCACTCTGCTATGCGGCACTCGGGATTCGACCCGCCAAACTGCCAATCTTCTGATCAACAAGCTCAGCATCTTAACCCACTGAGCCACCACGTCCCTAGTTGTTAATGAGTTGCATGCAATTTTATAACCTTTTGGTTGTGATTATTATGAAAAGCCTCACACTTATTAATCATCTGGTCAATAAGCAAATCCATCTTCCTCCACTGACTTTACTTATTGGTAGCCCCCCTTGAAAGGTCACCAATGGCAATCACATAACTCTGGGATACTGTAGATATTAGATTTCCTCTAATGGCCCCTGCAAAAGACTCTGGGCTGCTTATAACATGGCCAGTATTTAATTAAAATAATTGAAAACGAAGAAAACAAAATATAACAACCCAAAAACTAAAGTAACCATAACAAATTGAAAACATACTAACTCCAGGCTTAGTAAGAAAGCCAAGCCTCAAAGGCTTTTTCAGACCCTATCTATGGGGTCACTCTCAGTGGTGAGATTCAGCTGATTCAGCAGAACTGGTAGCTAATTTTTTGTTGCCTAGGCCCAGAATGGGCTTCTGGAAGCAGCATCCACACAGACAACTGGTTGTTCACATATTTGAATCCCACCACTGGTCATTCTATGTATCTCTTAAATCTTATGTCTTAAATCTTTCTTAATAATCTAGAGATTAGTCTGTGATGGCCTAATTCTACTAACTGTTATGACAAAACCTAATGTATTCTCAATAGACCTGTTATGTAAAGTCCTCCATTGCTCTCTTTATAAACCTTTTTAGTAGTACATAGATGAGAAGTAGAAAATGTTTCTTAGTAAAAGATTTTAAAATTGTCAATCACATTAGTGAAGCGCTGATGTTAATTTCCAAAAGTAAAGTATCCATATATGAAAAAACAAACATACAAACAAAAACATTTGTGTAATAATAGGAAGGGACACGGTGGCTCAGTGGGTTAGGACGCTGAGCTTGTCGATCAGAAGGTTGGCAGTTTGGCGGGTCGAATCTTGAGTGCCGCGTAACAGAGTGAGCACATGTTACTCGTCCCAGCTTCTGCCAACCTACCAGTTCGAAAGCATGTAAAAATGCATGTAGAAAAATAGGGACCACTATGATGGGAAGGTAACAGCGTTCCATGTGCCTTTGGCATCTAGTCATGCCGGCCACATGACCACGGAGACATCCTCGGACAAGTGCTGGCTCTTCGGCTTTGAAACGGAGATGAGCACTGGCCCCTAGAGTTGGAAACGACTAGCATGCATGTGTGGGGGAACCTTTACCTTTACCTTTACCTTTACCTTAATAATTGGAAGCTTCAAGATTTTTTCTCTAAAATGAGAAATACTTACAAAAGGAGATCAGGTTGGTATATGCTGCAGAAACCCCCATTTCAAATCATCTTTGAATGATAGGAATTTGGGTCCAACATTTTATTGTTTACAAATTGAATTTACCTTACAAAAATTGCTATCAATCCCATTTATACTTGGCTGTTCAATATTTGCTTCATCTCATTTTTATTCCTATCATTTTGTTATGACTCTATTCTTGGACTTTTATTATATATTTGACAAGTTGATTCAAAACTTCTATTGATGGTATTCTCATCTTTTATCAGTTATTTATGTATTTGAGTCAATAATACTAATATTCTTATATATTAATATTATCTATCACAATTTACAATCATACATCTTCAATAACTGTCAGAAGATTATCATACCAGTCTGCTTGACTGGACAATATTTTGAAAATGATAAATTCATTCTTTCAATACATGTATGGACTAGACCACCAACTAAAATATTGAATCCATCACCTGCCAGAGCTTGTCGCTATGAAGCCTTTTATTTTCTTTCATCATAACCTTTCTTACAGATATGGAAGAATACATGGCTTGCAGAGCATGAGCCACAGCATACACAGCATTGTAGATGCTATAGCTGTGACTTGTTACTCTTTTGGGAAAAACATGTTCAGGAAGGCTCTCTAATTTCTCCTCTCCACTGCAAAAATTCTCTTTCTCATCACTCAGATTAGAATTCTGAAATGCACATCCAAATGCATTAGTCCACAAATCCTTGATAAAACCATCTTCTTTTAGAAGGGAAAGCTTTTGATCCCCAATATATTGTTTGAATCCTTTCAGTTCTTTGGCATGATTTGCAAATGATATTGCACCATGGAAATCCTGCAAATCCCAAGTTTTTTGACTGGCAAAATACTTCAATTCCATCCCAGCTGTTAGGATCCATACTTTCCCTTTTGGATTTCCAAATAATTCTTTAAAATCTGTATTTAGTAAATACCTCAAATAGATCATGGAACGTGTATCTCCATTAAAAACAAAGGCACTGGCTTCATTATCCATTATTTTCTCATAAAATGCTATGACACAGTCAAAAAAAAATCCTGTGTTGGCATTATAACATGAACTGCTAAATAACTCTATGAACGCAAAGCAAATGCCTTTTTTCAAAAACTCAGCAACCAGGGTCTCTATGAACCAATCTAAATTAGTCACCAAGAGTCCAATCCACCTCCAATTGAAATATAGAAGTAAATGTAAGATCCCCCTATATTGGTAAATTGTATTTGGAGTCATTTGGTAGAAAGAAGGGAGACTGGTGTCCCCTGCTTCAACTTTAGCAGATCCATACATAATCTGTCAAAAAAAGGAGAAGAACTCTATATTAGAATGACTTTTTGTGGAAACTGAGTTTTCATATTGTTGGAAGAACAGAAGCAACAGAAGCAGCAGCAGAAAGAGGAGGAGGAAGAGGAGGAGGAGGAGGAGGAGGAGGTCAAACAGATATGTATCTGTCACACAATACTCCAGACTTAACCATTATTAAAAAGAATGCAAAACAATCTGGATAGTGAATATTGCAATACCTGGAGACATCAGAACAGAAATCAAAGAACTAGAAAAAATAACAAAATACAAAGTCCTATAAATTTGTTTTGCTTCTATTTACATGTCTGTTCTATGTTCTTTTGGAAGGACTTGATAGGTGAATAAAAATGTCAAATCCAGTCTAAAACTGGTTTTGTGATCAGACCTAATAAATACAAAAACAGATAAATCTAAGCACACACAAACAACCACTTTATGTGAGAGAGGAAAAGAGGGAACTTACCTGTGGAATTTTGTAAAGACTCATAAGAATTGGAAATTGATGTATGATGTCTGAGATCAATCCCTCAATAATTGCAAAAAGATTGTCTTGAATTATGCACTTATAGTTGGGCAAAAGTTTGCTATTTGGAGAAATCAATTCTATTGCTGCATGGTAAGTCCACTTTGCATTCAGGTGACTATCATAAATATTGAAACCTAGGGTAACATTGGGTAATATTTGGGCATTCCCATTGATCTGTTTCACAGCAAATATCAAAGCCAGGATATGCTGATAGTTCTCAGTTACTACACTGAAAAGGAAATGTTCAACCTTTGATCATATATAACCCTTGAAACTTTTAAAGGAAGCAACATATGTTTACTTCTTAAGATTGCAGGTCTATTTGTATTGAAAGAGTCTTTCAGTTTCTTGAAATATTTCCCATTCATTGTCCTTCATTCTAATATACTCAAAAATACCTGTTATAGTAATACCTAAAGCAAATATGGTAGCTTGAAAAAGAGGGAAAGGTGTCTGGCACTCCAGGCTAAGCAGATTATGAAAAAAGTAAAGCATTAGATCTAATATAGTTTTAAATAACTTTGTATAATATAGTAGGAAAAAATGGTATAACATTATTGGAGTGGGGAATGTACAGCAAAATTCATTTAGATTATTAAGAAAACTTCAAATATATTTTTTCAGACATATAATGAGGCACAAATGAGTTAAAAACAGGAGGGAATGAAAATGTATAACAAGTAATAAAAGAACATTAGATAATACTTTGAGGCAGAGGTGAGCAACCTGTTATCCTCCTGCTGTTGGTGGAGAATAGCTTTTGCATATATTTAGAATAATAATCAACCAGGAAGAATTTGCTCTACTGTAATTTCTTTTACCATGATGATGTGCTCCCCCAAGGCATTTTGCTATATTACGTCACAGCAATTGCCCCAATAAGTGAAGCACCTTGTCAAGGAGAATCATAGTTGAGATATTCACTTCCATTTTGTAGTGGGGAAAAAAAAATATTTATACAAACATTTTTCCCAAAGATGGCCCAGAAGGATATTGATGAAAGCTGTAAGGTTTCATATAAAAGGAGGATTGATAAATAATGCCTCCATAGATGAAATCTCCTGGCTCATAATACTTGGGAGCAATCAGAGGAATATGCTGTGTCCCACATTTTTTATCTCCAAGCTTGCATCCTACAGCAGGGAGCAGTAGCAATAGCATTAATAGCATCATTCTGATGGATATTGTATTTCTGCAGAAACTTCTATATTTGCAGATATTGTACTACTATTACAATATTGACAATGACATTAGCCAGGTTTCAAGGGTTGCCTTCTTTAGCAAAAGGTTGGAAGACAAATGAAAGAAAGAAAGAAAGAAAGAAAGAAAGAAAGAAAGAAAGAAAGAA
>JAKJMR010016338.1:82332-114451 GCA_024449315.1 Daboia siamensis
GAAAGAAAGAAAGAAAGAAAGAAAGAAAGAAAGAAAGAAAGAAAGAATAAATAAGGGAAAAGTTAAATTGTGCCTTGCCAACTCATCTCCTGATACTGTGGTTTTGAAAGTAGTGTCCTTTATAGATGATGTTTCAAATTTTCTTATTGTTCAGAGCAATTCCAAAGGGGATTGCTACAGAATTAATTGTAGACCTTCTGTTAATTGTAGGGGACATTGTGCTTTCTATTTCAATTATATTTTTCCATCTACTCAGAAACCAGATGTAGAATTGGAAGGCATGAACAAATTGATTGGAATAAACTTTTTATTTATTTTAAACTTAAATGGAAAAATGATTGACAAATTTCTGCATATAAGTCTTTTCAATAACCTGTTTAGTAAGTGTTATATCTTCGGTTCTTTAAGCATTAAGTGAGATGAAGTGTTGAAACAGCAAACAAGTTAATTAACTCAGAACAGAAGCAGCCCTAATGGCTGCTGCATAGCTATTTATATGGCTAGCCTCTAGGCCAATAGGTTTAAAGTAACAGTTTCCCACCCCAAACCTAATAATCAGCCTGGACAGCAAGTCTGGCTTTAAGTAACAGCAACTGTTACATAACAGAGAAATCTAGGTCAGACATTAAGCAAGTGATCACACAATAACCAAGTAATTTAAAACAGTTATGGCCAATACATTACACCCCCTTCCCCCTAGATAACTCAAACTCTCAATTGTTTGACATAATCTTGCAGATATTTAGGTGGCCTTCTTGATCATTCAGAACATCTAAGGATTGCAGGGATCTCCCAGTCTACCTGCTTGCCTGCCAGGCTGAGTAGACCAGGGCTCTGAGATTCAGTGGAGTCGGATTGACTTGAGTCCCTTTGCATGGCCAGTCCCAGTCGGCCCAAACCAAAGTCCAATTATGCATCAAGGTCTGCAGGGCTGTTTTTCTGTCCTGATCAGCGGATACATTCTGTGTGTATGGAGGAGACTCTTCTATGGCCATTCCCCCGTCTCCTTGAGAAAGAGTTCTGTTGGAGCATGCAAGCTTTTCTGTTGGACCACTGTCCTGTGGGCCCTGTGCTCAGCCCTCTTGGGAATCCTAAGCCAGCGACTGATCCTCTAGCTACCGATGCAGCTGGTCAATATGCCAGCGAATGACTCGCCCATCTTCCAAGACCACTTCATAGGAGAGTGGTCCTGACATGTTAACAACCACTTCTGCCACCCACAAATCCCCTTGCCCATAATTCCTTGTCCAAACCCAGTCACCCACTTGTAAACTACTTGGTACCTTTGGCTGTGCAGTGTCTGAGGTGACTCTGTCAGTGTGTAGCCTGTTGGGTGATCAAGTGTCGGTCTCATTGGAGCTCAGCTGGGTTCCTGCCCATGGCGGTGCAGGGCTTTGTGCACTGGCAGAGTAGGAAATTGGGCAGTCTGTGGTGCCAATCCCCTGTAACGATCCATTTCAGGGATTCTTTGTTGTGCGGACCATGCATTCTACTTGACCATTCGATGCTGGGTGAAAGGGAACCGATATGGCATGCCTTATGAGATTTGCCCTGAGGAAGGCCTGGAATTCTGAAGTGGTGAACTGAGCCCCATTGTCTGAGACTAAGACGTCTGGAAGCCCATATGTTGCAAATATTCTGAACAGTTCCTGGGTGGTCCTGGAAGTAGTCATAGTGGGAACTGGTGCAACCTCTAACTATTTAGAGTGACTATCGACCACTATTAAAAACAGATGTCCCTGAAAAGGCTTGGCAAAATTGATGTGGATTCTTGACCGTGGTGTGTGAGTGTCCTCCCATCAGTGGACAGGGACTTGCAGCATCTCTGGTCTGGATTGTTGGTATGTGTAGCAACCATGTACTTGGGCCTCGATAGTTTTATCTAGCCCTGGCCACCAAAGGTATCTCCTCACCAGTGCCTTCATCTGGACTATTCCTGGATGGCTTTTGTGCAGAGACTCAAGAACTCTGGACCTGAAAGAGCTGGGGACTATGACCCTACTTCCACAAAGAATGCATCCTTTATGAGCTGAAAGCTCATCTCTCCTCATGAAGAAATTCTGAAATTTGATGGATACTTGGGAAAAAATCTGGGTCAGAAATGTAAAATTTATACAGGCACAAAACTTAAGAGAGAACTTTTATAAAATGTTTTATAGTTGGCATTTAGATCCTAAAAAATTAGCATGTATGTATCCAAATTATCAGCTTAAATGTTGGAGGTATGCAGAAGATACTTGGGAACATGCAGAAGATATTTAAGAAAAAGATAAGGTTTTCTCCACAGTTATTTTTGTTGGGTATTATTACAGATTGTACTGTGATAGAGACTAAATTGATGTTGCATTTAATAATGGCAGCAAGACTTTTGGTATCACAATATTGGAAGAAGGAGGAACTGCCTACTATAGAAGAATGGACTTTGAAAGTTTCAAACTTGGCAGAAATGGCAAAAATTTCAGCATATTTGAAAGAACAATTGCAACAGAGATATATATTGGAGTGGAGAAGATGGATTTATTATATACAGAATAAATATGGGACTAAAAAGTTTCATTTAGCATATGAATGAGTATTAGTATAATTATTAGAATTATAAGATGTGTTATTATTTAGTTATGTTTAAGGGAGTTAAAGTGTGATAGGATTTAAAGTTTAATTATAGTTATTTAGCATATTTTAGTTTAAGTTTGTTAAAGGCAATACCCTGTATTCAGCTCTGGGAAGTCAGGGGGAAGGGGGAGAGAGGGGAATTGGGGCTATGTTGTAAATGTACTGGATAATGTATGTTATGTTTATATTTAAAATGTATTGTAAAACTTTAAAACTCTTTAATAATAAAAAAAAGAAACTCTGAAGTTATGGCCCTAGACATTTATCCAACCATTCTGTGTGTACCCAATTTAACACGCGGCTAAGCATTTTGTCAGCTGCCGTCTCAGCGGCTACATCTCCAGCATGGAAGGGAGACGCTGGCAAATCCTGTATAATCAGGATGCATGCAGCCAGAGCTGTATCTGGCTCCATGTGTGGCAGGGGCAATCTGCTAAGGCTGTCTGCATGGCCCATTTCTTTGCCTGGTTTGTGAATCAGCCTGTAGCTGTTGGCTGAAAGGAACATAGACCACCTCAGCATTCGACGAGACAGAATCTGAGGTGTCTGCTTGTTCATAGTGAACAGCCCTAGAAGTGGCTTGTGGTCCATAAAGAGCATGAAATGGCGGCCATACAAGTAGTCATGGAACTTTTAAACCCCAGTGATAATGGCCAAGGCCTTCTTGTCAATCTGTGTGTAATTGCGCTCTGCAGATGACAGGGTCCTCGAATAATAGGCGATGTGAGACTGTTTTCCATCAGCCAACAAATGGCTCAGCACAGTCCCAACCCCAAATGGGGATGCATCACACGTGATGCAGACTGGCAGCTTCTCATTAAACTCTGAGGGTCTCCCACACCCCAATGTCTATGGGGTGCAATACACCCTGACAAACCAGCTTGTCCAGCTCTGTGTCAATTTTGGGTTTTAAAGCGAAAGGAACTCAACGAGGCTTGATCCGTATTGGTCTTACCAGGGGATCAAGCTTGAAGGATATTGCAGGACCCTTGTACTCCCCTAGGCTTGAACTGAAAACATCCATGAACTCTTGGCAGACTGAAGACAAGTCTGCTGCTTGTGTTCAGTGAATGCCGGTTACTTGATTGCCCAATATATCAAACCAATCAAGCCCTATGAGGCTCATGTGTTGGCCTTCCACCACTACAACATCTAGTGGGCATGCAAAGAAATTCACCAGAAGTGTGGCTTCACCTTTGACTACCACATGGGAGTTTTGGAAATCTGTGAGCAGAAGGTTAGATGGCCGAAGTTTGACCCATCTGTTGCTGCAGTTGTATATGTGCTGGAAAGTTCCTATGGAGATGATGGACATGGCTGAGCCAGTGTCCAGTTCCATTTTGCATGGAACTCCTTGAAGCTTGACCTGAAGTTGAAGCTTCTGCTTAAGGGGATAGTGGGCACCAGTGCAGAATACGCTCCTCTGACTGGAGCAGAACCCTACTCAGTATTTCCCCAGGGCCCCGGTACATCTCCTGACTGAGTCTTCCTGCAGATGGTCCCTCTGGTGACCTTGGCAGATGGCGGCAATGTGGCCTGGTTTGCCACATGCCCAGCATGTTGCTTTTTGGATTTGGCATTCCATGCGTTGATGGCAGCCTCCGCAGTCCCTTCTCCTGGTGCTTCTGTAGCTTGTCTGTAGTCTGCTGCACAGCTATTTATATGGTTAACCTCTAGGCAGCAACTAATAGGTTTAAAGTAACAGTTACCCACCCCAAACCTAATTATCAGCCTGGAGACAGCAAACATCTACATCTGTCTATACTAGTCAATAAGTGGGGGGGAAATAACAAATCCAGACTGAACATCTGGCTAATTGTGCAATGAACCAAAGTTACATGTTACAGTAGAGAAAAACTGGGTATCAGTTAGAAAACCCAAAGCAAAAACATCTTCAGTTCCAAAGTGGAAATTAAGACTACATGTCAAGAAATTAAAATCAGATGTGAATAATGAAAAACCTGAAAGAGTAAAAATTAAAGAATGTAAGAATCAAGACAAGACTAATAAAAATATTGGCTTAGCACCTGAAAAATTGAAGAAGGTTTGGGAAACAATAAATCATAGCAATAGCTGGGAAAATTTAATGCCTTGAGGCATTGATTATCCATTTTAATCAAAATCATCTATTTCAATCACATAAGAGAAATTCTGAAAAAGGAAAAACCAAAGAAAACAAATACGTTTTTGAAAGATCTATGAAAACCTCAAAACAATGAATGGATAAAAGAATTTAAAGAAGAATTAAATAAAAATAAAATGGAAGAGCTAATGATAGCTGAAATTAATAAAAATTGAGTGAGAAGAATTAAAAATGACACACCCTAAAATTTATCAGTTATATGGCTTTTGGATCAAATATTTGATTAGTTTACATCCAATTATACCTATACCACTCAATAAAGTAATACATAAAGTTTACATCAATGACTGATTAATAATTGCGAAAACTTAAATTACTGAAAGGCCCATCAAAACTATAGATTGATAAAATGCTTGCCTAAGATGCTTAAGATGCTCACAAACACATACCATCATATCTACCAATACCTGGACCATAGCTGTGATATGTATATGGCTTGAATTATTAATTGGACACAAACTTTAATATCACTATAGGGTCATAGTGCATAGTTGCCTTACAGAAATAGAGGCAGTTTTCTTTAAAACAAATAAACTGTTAAAGAAGAAAAGCACACAAATGTATTAGCTTTGGGAAGGAAACATGTTTAGATTTAGAAAATAATGAGCCAAGACTTAGAACCTAAGAGATTTAATTTTGAAATGTGAGTTCTCTACCAATGCTGAACTGAAAGCAATTGAAAAACAAGCAACTCAAATTTCAGGTTTATTCAAAATTACCAGTAATATTACCCGTTTCCAGAGTGAACACAAACAGTAGAAATTGAAGAGACAATTTCTGTTAATGAAGAACAATAAGGAGAGGAAATTAAATTGATAAAGACTTGCAAGCACTATTGTTTAATGAAGAACTAGCTGGGAAAATCAAGAACTAAACGGAGGGAGCTGAAGGAATACATTGGCCAAAACTGAAATAAAGTAACAAATAACCTTTGGCTAAAACTTTGAAGAACATTAAAGAAGTTGTTAAAATGATTTTAATGCAACATTGGCCCAAATAAGCAAGCCTGTGTAACCACTGAAAAAGATGCAATAAAATACTATGGAATTAAGTAATTAAGAAAAGAAAATCTGAATGGAAAATGCTGTTAGAATTGAAGATAAAGAAAATTGGAATAGATCTGAGGAATTGGAGATAAGAAAAGTTTAAAAATAACAAAATCGAAACTAATATTTCTGTGTCTAGCACAACCTGAAGATTAGAGAAATTGCAAAGGCTATAAAACAAACGTGTGATGTCATGTAACGTTGCTCGGGAGAGTTCTGCCATTGCCAGCAATGGGGTGGGTGTGGCTTCCATGTGATGCATCCAGCCCATGGGCCAGCAGTTTGACAACCCTGCTACAGTATAGAACAATTGAAATAAAAAGTCATGAAATTTAGAACAAATCAGCATCAATTCTACAAATCCCTTGAAAATGGGAAAGAACTAATCGTAAATAATGAAATCTTGTCAACGAAGGTTATAGAAGTTTGTAGAAGTTTGTGGGGAAACAACAAAAGTAAAAAAAAAAAAAGAAGAATACCACATGGATTTGTAGACCCGGAATTAGGGGACAGTATAGGAAATATCAGTTGTGAATGTGCAGATATCCCTGCTGTCTTTGGGTTCTTGCAAAGTCCTAGATGCAGGGTCATGAAAGGCCAGCAAGGAAAACACCCAATGTCCTCACCTACCTGAGAACATACAATATCTTTAGGGAAACACCCAAAAGGGAGCATGTTTAGTTACTTCTGCTCTCTTATCTACAGTACGCCAAATTTACTGGGTGAAATCTTTGTTGTATGCATGTCAGCTTTGCTGGATGGCTTGCTTATGTAACCAGAAAGAATAAATACAAGGATGTCTTGTCTTTCACTGCTGCTCTTTTAGAGGAGCCTAACTTTTGTTCAGCTGAATAAAGTCAAATCATATAGCAGTAAGTCAAATCATATAACTCTGGCAACACTATTGACAAACATCTTATGCTATCAACTACTCTGAATCATTCTGGATGGCACCCAAAGCAATTGAATTGAATTGAATTGAATTGAATTGAATTGAATTGAATTGAATTGAATTGAATTGAGTACAATTTAGCATATCATCTTGGAAAGATGATGAAAGACCTAGACTATAAATGTTGCTTTGAAGGATCAGTCCTGGTACTTGAGATGAATAGAACAACAATGTGGGAATTGTTTTTTGATCTGAATTCATCAAAAATCTCCAGGGCCAGTTGATAATCCCTTATGCAATTTTTTTTTGAAAGTTTGGGACTAGAAAACTGAAAGAGGGCAAATGTTGTCCTTTGAAGAGTGTTGAAAGATATGGGAAAGTTTAGCCTTGATAAGAAAAGATGAAGGGCCATTAGGATTATTGGTTAAAGCATCAGGCTAAAATCCAGGAGACTGTCCTGCTTTATGCACAAAACCAATAAAATGATTATAATTGAAGAGCCACTTTGCTACAATTTCTAAGGAATAAAGAAACTGGGAGATGGTCAGTTCCACTCCTCCTTTAGGCCTGAAACCAGCTGGGTGATATTGGCCATTCATTCTTTCTCAGTCCCTGAAGGAGACAATGGCTCAGTAACATTGATTCAAAGGGACAAAGAAGAAAGATATGTAAAACATCATGTCTGTCATTTCCCCCACAGAACTGCCTCCTGAACCAACAAATAGCTTCTAAGAAGCGTTCAAGGAAAATTCCATTCAGAGCAAATTGCAGTAGTCCGTTCCTATGGCAGAAATAACTACCAAACGTCCTCCTGCACTAGAAATGTGCCCAGTTGGTAGACCAGATATAATTGTGCAAAACCTGCTTTCTTAATAGTTGTATCCTGTACTATAAGAGGAAACTATACAATGCCTGTTTCAATACACTCCAGAAACCTGGTCACATTGTGTCCTTTCATCAAAGAGAAAAGTTGTGAATAAGACAATTTTAGTTATTCTGACATGCCTTGGACATCCCATATTTGGACTATTGCAACACACTCTTCATAGATCAGCCCCTGAAATCCAACCACAAGTTACAATGATCCAAAATGTGATAGTTTATTTGGTACTGTGTTGTACTCAGTTTGCCTATGTTAAATCATTGTTGAAAAGATGCACTGGCTCCCAGCTTATTTTCATGTATAATTTAATCGCTGGTTATCAATTCTAAAGCCCTAAACAGCAAAGGGAAAGGTTATTTGCAAAACTTTCTGGGTGTATATCCTCATTTTACCAAATAGGAAAAAATGCTCTATGACCAATTACTTAAATGTTACCACAGGCATTTTGCATAGCAGCCCATGCCCTGTGGAACATTCCATAATATTTGGCAGGTTACACTTTCTTAACATTGTGGAAATCCTTGAAGCTTGTCTGGCAGGCATAAAGATACTGAGGCTAGAGTTCAGAACATTGCAAAAAATAAATTGGATACATGAAATTGATTTAACTTTTAAGAAATAGCCATCAAGAAAGAAAAGAAAATGGGAAGAGGGAAAGAAGGATATTGATGAGGAGAAAGAAGCACAAAAGTGTTACTCAAATGAAGAGGAATCCTTGTTCTCTGAAATATGCAGGCATTTTAATAAATTTCAGTGAAAGTCTAGCAAATTAAAAGGAAATGCAATAAAATTCTAACATCAATATTTAGGTTATTAGTGAAATATCTTGCATTTTTAAAATGTTTTTAATTTTCTATCATTTCTTTCCATCACATTTGGTACTGAGAAATTAAGTTTTCTAATGTAAAGAAGTACATATGCAAATCTTACTGAAAAGATATAGAAAGGGAATCAATTTAAGTAACACTGGATACATAATGGCAGGCATGTCAAACTTCCGGCCTGCACGCTGCATGCATCATGCTGAAACTGTGCCCATTCCATTGCAATGGGGAAAGAGTTGCAATACATCGCATGATGTAATGTGATGTTGCAAGTTTGACATACCTGCATTATGGGGTTAACCAATACCATAAAAATTACTTGAGCCTCAAAAACCTGTATTTCAAATTTTCATATATGTTTCAATGTCTGAATTTGAAATAGGGGCTTTGTGTGGGAAGTGTTAAAATTCTGTGGTTGCATAGAAACAGACCAAGAGTCAAACAGATAATTCATGAAAAAGAAGTCATTCTTCAACATGCAATACTTTAATTTAAAGAACTGGAGTGTGTGACATTAAAATGACATAATAATGCTTGCAGTTCTCAAACCAAATATAGGATTTGCAATTTTATTTTCATCAATTTGTGAGATTAAACTGAAGTAAACAAGTGCAGTAATGAGAATACTACCATAAGATTCAAGGTCTAACATGTATCCATCCAGAACTATGGATGAAATTCCAGAGCAGATTGTTCCGTCTCAGACTTGCCTTTCACAAACATCATCTATAGCAATAATGTCACAAGAAAAAATGCAATAAATAAATAAATAAATAAATATATAAATAAATAAATAAATAAATAAATAACGAAAGAAAGAAAGAAAGAAAGAAAGAAAGAAAGAAAGAAAGAAAGAAAGAAAGAAAGAAAGAAAGAAAAATAAGAAAAGAAAAAAAGAAAAAAAATGACTATGACTAGCCAAACTTATGTCACTTAAATATCTTTCATATCACACCAGTATACATCAAGTCTCTATATGGAAGATACCACCAGGGTGAAAAGGACAAGTAGCTAATGACCTTTGGAATGCATCTGTTCCATTCCTTGTTTGCATACTGATCCAGTGGGTGTTTGAAACAATTGTCCTTGTCTGCAAAAGTTCACAAACTAAAAGGAAAAAAAGTAATAATATGTGTGTTTTTAGTCCTTTCTATTAGGACTATAGACTATAGTAGCAGTAGAACTTTTAATGATTTTTTTAAAAAAGAAAAAGGAGAGGAAAGGATATAATAGTTGTCTTATTATTTAGAATGAACAAAGACATCACTTTTTATGTGACCAGTTGTCTCTGGTTAATCTGACTTAACATTAAAGCTTATAAATTGTGGCATGTATCAATATCTCTTTACAAATTTAAGCAATGTTTTATGGAACATGTAGTATTTTTTTAACTGTTTACATTATTTTTAGATCGGAATGAACACCAAGTAGCTATAAAGAATGTCTTTTTTAAAAAGAAAATATTATAAAGGATAAGAAAAACAAAAGAAATCATGGTATTTATGAATAATACAAAGCAGAATGTGAAGAGTGAATGGTGCCCCAATATGGTTTCAGTAATTGCAATACCGGGATACAAGGCAAAGATGTGTGAAAATTTTCTGGTCAATAATCTCCCATTTTACTTGTGCTAAAGTCTAGATAAGGGACACGGTGGCTCAGTGGGTTAAGACACTGAGCTTGTCGATCAGAAGGTCGGCAGTTTGGCAGGTCGAATCCCGAGTGCCGTGTAGCAGAGTGAGTGCCTGTTACTCGTCCCAGCTTCTGCCAACCTAGCAGTTCGAAAGCACGTAAAAATGCAAGTAGAAAAATAGGGACCACTACAGTGGGAAGGTAACAGTGTTCCGTGCGCCTTTGGCGTCTAGTCATGCCGGCCACATGACCATGGAGATGTCCTTGGACAAGTGCTGGCTCTTTGGCTTTGAAACGGAGATGAGCACTGGCCCCTAGAGTTGGAAACGACTAGCACGCAAGTGCGGGGGAACCTTTACCTTTTTAATTATATGTTATAAAAATCCTCTACTTATTCAAATGCTAAATGATACTTTTTAGTCCCATATTTATTCTAAATATATTCAATCCATCTTCTCCTTTCCACAATGTATCTCTGTTGCGATTGATCTTTCAAATATGCTGAAATCTTTGCCATTTCTGCCAAATTAGAAACTTTTAAAGTCCACTCTTCTATAGTCGGCAGTTCTTCCTTTTTCCAATATTGTGCTACTAAAAGTCTCGCTGCCGTAATTAAATTCAACATCAACTTTATATCTATAACAGTAGTGTCTATAATAATACCCAATAAAAACAATTGCGGAGAAAACATTATCCTTTTTTTAAATATCTTTTGCATTTACCACCAAATTCTAATCCAAAAAGCTTTAACCTTTTTACAAGTCCACCATATATGAAAATACGTTGCATCCTCACAACCACACTTCCAACATTTGGGCTGGCAGTTCAGATACATATTTGCTAATTTTTTAGGGTCTAAGTTCTACCTATAAAACATTTTATAAAAATTTTCTCTTAAATTTTGGGCTTGTGTAAATTTTATATTTCTAACCCAAATCTTTTCCGAAGTGTCCATTGTTATAACTTCTTGAAAATTCTGGGCCCACTTTATCATACAATCTTTAACAAGTTCCATTTATGAATCAATTTATATCAATGCATTATATATCCTTTTTATATGTGCTTGACCTTGATCTCTAATTTGTTTTACCAAATTTTCATCAGTCATCGAGAAACCAACTTTCTGGTCCTCTTTCCATCTTGCTTGTAATTGCCCATACTGGAAACAAGTTTGTACAATCTTTTCTTCTTTTAAAATATTATATGGCTTTAATTACCATACAGTCCTTTCTAAACTTAAGATTTCCTTATATGTAGTCTCATCATATTTAAATCCCACATTTATATTTTCTATTGCATGTTTAGGTATTGCCCAAATTGGTATCTTATAATTTAACTTATGTCTATACTTTTTCCAAATTCGCAAGAGAGCATACCTTAAAATATGTATCTTAAACACCTTATCCACCTTCTTATCATACAATAAATATGCATGCCAACCAAATAACAAATCGTGACCGTCAAGATTTAATAATCTCCCTTGTGTTAAATTAAACCAGTCACTTATCGATGACAAAGCAGCAGCCTCATAATATAATTTAAAATTAGGCATTTTAAGACCACCTCTTTCACGCGTATATTGCATTATCTTAAATTTAACTCATGGCTTTTTCCCTGCCCAAACAAATTTATTAATTCCTTTTTGCCATTCCTCCAAATTTAAATCCTTTTTAAGTATAAGTATCATTTGAAATAAAAATAAAAATTTTGGCAAAGCATTCATTTTCACTGCTGCAATTCTTCCCAATAAGGATAATTGTAATTTTTTCCATCTATCTATCTTTTCCATCTATCTAATTCTTTTTGTATTTTTCCCCATAACATTTCATAGTTATTTTTATATAACTTCACATTTGAGGCTAACAGATATATCCCCAAATATTTAATCTTTTTAACTATTTCAAATCCTGTTAGCTCTTCTAAAACAGCCTTTTGTGATACAGTTATATTCTTAGGCAATATTTTAGTTTTTTGTATATTTATCTTAAATCCAGAAACTTTCCCATATAACATTATTATCTCCATCAATTCTACAACTGAATAATCCGGCTGAGTTACTGTAATAACCAGGTCGTCTGCAAACGCCCTCAATCTATAATCCTGATCTCTTATTTGGATTCCTCTGATTTTATTCGAATCTCGTATTTTAATCAGTAATATTTCCAATGTTAAAACAAATAATAAAGGTGACAGCGGACACCCCTGCCTTGTACCCTTTTCAATATTACATGGTTCTGTCAAACTATTATTTACTATTATACGGGCTGTTTGCTTTTGATATATTGCCCTAATAGGTTGTAAAAAATTTTCCCCAAATTCCATTTTCTCTAATACTTTCATCAAAAATTGCCAATCCAATTGATCAAAGGCTTTTTCAGCATCCAAAAAGATCAGAGCTGCAGGGATCTGATTATTTTTTTCCAAAAATTCCAATAAATCTACAATGTGTCTCACATTATTCTTCATTTGTCTACCACTTATAAATCCAGTTTGATCACTATGAATCACTTGTTGCATTACCTTCATTAATCTATTAACTAAGATTTTTGCAAATATCTTATAATCAGTATTTAAAAGCGATATTGGTCTGTTGTTTTTGGCTTGGGTGGCATCCTGATCTTCCTTCGGGATCAACGAAATAAAAGCAATTTTCCACGATGGAGGTACCCCTCCTCCCAATTGAATTGTCTTAAACAGTTCCCTTAAAGGTTCCACCATTTCTAACTGTAAATTTTTATAGTAAATGGCGGTCAAACCGTCAGTTCCCAGCGCTTTACCCACTTTTAATTGTTTAATTGCTAGAAAAATTTCTTCATCAGTTATCAATTTATCCATCCCTTCCTTTTGTTTTTGCGTAAGAACAGGAATATTGGCTTTTATCAAATATTCATCTATATCTACATCTCTAATCTTATCTCTAGCATACAACTTAGAATAAAAATCAACAAAAGTCTTTTTAATAAGATTCTGTTGATACACTACTTTACCCTTATGTTCTATTCTATCTATATTACAAGCTCTTTGCTTCTTCCTTAACAAGTAGGCTAACCATCTACCCGGTTTATTAGCATTACAAAAAGTGTTATGTCTAGCATACCGTAAGTTAGTTGCCACTTGATCTGCCATTAACGTATCAAACTGACCCCTTAATAAAGTAATTACCTCTTTGATCTTCCCATCAGATGGATTCAAAATTAAAGCCTTTTCTTTTTCCTTAATTTCATCCTCTAATTCTTTCCTCTTAAATTCCAGTTTATGTCTATGTTTATTATTCAAATATATTAATACACCTATCATATAAGCTTTACTTGCATCCCAAACTATCTCAATAGAAGCACCTTTATGCATATTAATTTTAAAAAATTCTTTCATCTGTTTTTTACACTCTTCCACACTTTCCTGGTATCTAAACAAATTTTCATTTAAACGCCAAGACCGTCTATCTCCATTATCTTTTTCTATCTCCAACCATACTGGACTATGATCAGATATAGTTCTTGGACAAATCTTGATCTTCTTAATCCTAGGAAAAAAATCATTAGTAATTAATACAAAATTGATCCTGGAAAAAGATTGATGCCCGTCGGAGAAAAACGTAAAGTCTTTTTCTTGCAAGTTCCTTTCTCTCCAAACATCTCTCAATTCCAATCATCCTTCATCTCAAAAAAAGATTTAGGCAGTTTAGCATGGCTTGGTGTGCTTTTAAAAAGGCCTCCCTTGTCCATTTGTACATCCAAGACGCCATTCCAATCTTCCATGAAAATACAAGATTTATAATCCCACTGAATAATCTTGCTGTGTAGTAAATTGTAAAAATCTCCTTGCTGTTGATTAGGAGCGTATAGTCCAACCAAAAGTGTTTTCTTGCCTTCTATTAATAATTCAATTATAACATATCTTCCTTGTTTGTCTGCTTCAATTAAACTTGCTGTTAAAGTATTATTAACATAAATAACAACTCCATTTTTCTTATCAGGCGCAGAAGCAATAAACTGTGTGCCCAACCTAAAGTTTACCAAGTACTTTTGATCAGCCGCTCGAATATGTGTTTCCTGTAAGCAAATAATATCATTTTTAAATTGCTTTAGATATTGAAATACTTTATTTCTCTTATGTGGTGAATTTAGACCATTAACATTCCAGGTTAGAAGCGTTTTGCGACCTGAAGCTTTTGGAGCGCCTCTTCCAAAATCACCTGCACTATCTTTGGCTTCGCTTCTCCCACTGCTTCACTGTAAGTAGGTTTTTGAGATGCTGTCATAAGTCTCTGCTGTTCTTGCTCTTGTCTCATTCGTCTAGCTGCCATTCTTTGGTCATTCTTTGGTGTCTGACCTCCTCTGTTGATACTGAAATCTGATCCGCTCCTGTAACTTTCTGGAATTCTCCATCTTTCAGCTGCGTAACTCCTTCAGCACCTTGTGTACTCTCACTTTGTGGTTGATGCTCTCCTTCACCATTCTTCCTTTTGGATTCCAGAAGTGGTATGGGGACTGCCTTCAAAATGTTAGCATAAAAATCACGTGCCTGTAACACTGTGAGAAGACAATATCTCGTGCCTGTATACATCACCACCATACCTACTGGGATCTCCCATCTAAACTGGATATCCCATCTTCTTAATTCTTCTGCCAAAAAAGCAACTCTTTCCTTCTCCTCAAAATTCTTAGAGGGATCTCTTTTAAAATTAAAACTTCTTGCTCTGCAACTGCAAATTTGCTATTATAAAAGGCTTGAATAACCTCAATTCTAATTGCTCTCTTTGTAAAATAAACCACCACATCTCTAGGTAGTTTCCTTTGTCTTGCAATCCAGGAATTGACACGAAATATTTTATCTATATCCACCACAATATCTTCTGCTGAGCGCCCCAAAACCTCTTCAAGGGCTTCTGAAACTACTTTTTTCAAATTTTCCTTAGGGTCTTCCTTCATCCCTCTAATTCTCACAGCAAATTCCATCTCTCTGTGCTGAACCAATAATAAATCGTCGTCAATCTTTTCCATCACCATTTCAGCATCCGTCATTTTAGCATCTAATCTCACACTATTTTGGTTAAGTTCTTCCACTCTCTCATCCAAACGTTCAATACAAACAACCATGCCTTGAAGTGCAAGTAAGATGTCTGCCCTTATTTCTGTATTCTTCTCCTCAATAAGTTCAGCTAATTGTTGAGATTGCTTTTTCAAAGCCTCTTGCAAAACATCCTGCAGATCTTTTATTGTCAAGGCTGGTCCGGGTGCAGGTGCCGGCGGGGGGGGGGCATTAAAGCCTGTAATGAGGATTGCTGAACTGGCGAAGCCCCCGCGCTTCTAGGAACTTTAGATGATTTGGCAGCCATTTTCACCCACTTAATTCTGTTGCGCACTTTCACTTTTAAAAGTTTCCACAAAATCTACTGAGTTAAAGTTCATATACTTGCTCTGACAACATTCTCCTGTACAGCTCTGCCTGCATCCAGGTAATCCCAAGTTCACTCTCACTGGCAGGGATGGTTGCTGTGTCCTGCTCTGCTCCAAAGCCCTGGAGCAGAGGCGTCCCGAAGTCCGGAGCAAACTCAGGCTTCGGGGGGGCTCAATCCTTCAACCACCAGAGTTTGAACTCTGGCGGTCTGGGAGAGCTCTACCCCTGCCTGGGTGCTCACTCCCTCCTCTGCTCACAAGGAGTGGGCTTCCGAGCCGCCAAACAGCTGATCGTCACTGTTGGAAATGACTAGCACACATGTGCGGGGGATCCTTTACCTTTTTAATAGCAATTCCAAATCTCTGTGTACTTAGAGTCCAGGGGGAATCAAATAGCTTTAAAGACAAATTTGTTTAAGCAATAATCTTCAAAGCCAAACAGGCTGAAAAGACCAAAGGGAGTCCTTTTTTCTTTTGGAGGCAGAGATGCCAAAGACCTTCAGGGCAATGTCTAGGCGAATAGCCAAATTCCAGTGTGAGATAAAGCTATTCAAGAAGGGTGGGTGAAATTTTCATGTTTTACCACTAGATGGGATTATCTATCCAGTCCCACCCTTTGCAGGGGAAAAAAATAAAAGGAGCGAGGGGGGAAAAATAAAAAAAAATAAAAGAAAAAAGAGTTCCAAGTTTAAAAAGAATTAAAAATTAAAGACTAAAAGTAAAAATAACAAGTAAAAATCATAGTGGCTTTCACACAAATGCCCAATTTTATAGAAGCAAAAGCTTTCCCAAGCTTCTAGCCAAAAACAGCCCTGTGATAAAGTAGCATTTTCACCTTGTTGTAAGCTTAAACCACCACTTGTAAATTGGAAGGTGGGAATAAAAGAAAATTCCACCCCCTCACTTTAATATCTAAGGAATATGCAGACTTGACAAATATAAATATATATATATACCAATCTCATTACTCAATGTGGACTATAAATTTTTTGCTTCAATAATGGCAGAAAGAATTAGGAAATTTTTGAGTGAATTTATACATATTGATCAAAATGGTTTTTTACCCAAAAGACAGATAAAAAATAATTTAAGAACAATCCTGGATGTCCTAGAGTACTATGAAGCTCATCCAGGGAAACAGATGGCTCTGATATTTCTTGATGCACAAAAAACATTTGATAATCTAAATTGGCAATTCATGTTCCAGCAACTTGCCTAAATGGATTTTGGGGAAAAAGTTTATCAATGCAATCCATGCAGTTTATGATGAACAGACTGCTAGAATAATTGTAAATGGAGACTATATAGAAAACTTTAATATTAAAAAGGGCACAAGACAGGGATGTCCTTTATCCCCATTACTATTTATACTAACTCTGGAAGTATTGAACAGAAAGATTAGACAAAACTCTGAGATTAAAGGACTAGAGATAAAGGATGAAAAATGTAAATTACAAGCATTTGCAGATGACTTGGTTTTTATATTGGAAGAACCTTTGGAAACAAGCATGAAAATGTTGGGTACAATAGAACAATATGGTGATGTAGCAGGTTTGATAATAAATAGAGAAAATACTAAAGTTTTGACAAAGAACTTAACAGAAAAACAGAAAATGCAACTTGAAAAAAACAAAACTTTTAAATAGTTAAAAAAGTTAAGTATTTGGGAATTTACTTAACAGCAAGATGTGCAACAATAAAAGAGGATAACTATGTAAAATGACTAAAATAAAAAAAACTAGACTTAGAAAATTGGAAAAACCTTCAACTTTCAACGCTGGGGAGAATAGCTACAATTAAAATGAACATTTTACCAAAAATACTCTTTCTATTTCAAACTATTCCCATAAAATTAGAAAAAACTTTCTTTGATGAACTGAACACCATAATATTGAAATTTATTTGGCAAGGGAAAAAAGCACGAATTAAAGTGAAAATGTTAGAGAAAGGGGACTCCCAGATTGGAAGTTATATTACCAAGCAGTTGGAGGAAGAACAAGTTAAAGAAACAATGATAATTTGGGCAAAAAAAGTTGGTCACACTATCGAACTTGAAGAATGGGAAAAGTTATGGGATAGAAATATTAGATTAACTAAAGCTGTATCATATAAAGAAAATTTGTACAAAATGTTTTATAGATGGCACATGACACCAGTGAGACTAGTGAAAATGTTTAAAAATACTTCAAATGTTTGTTGGAAATGCAGCCAAAGACCATGTACCTATTATCATCTCTGGTGGACATGTTCTAAAGCTAAAAGGTTTTGGCTTAAGATACATTTATGGTTGGAGAAGATAGTTAAAAAACAAATAGAATTTAAACCTGAATTGTTTTTGTTAGGAATGATAGATCCCAATTATGTTAAAGACCCTGAATATTTAATACTACATGTATTAACAGCAGTGAGAATTATGTATGCCCAATTACCAGCTGAACAAATGCTTATCAAGAAAATTCTAGATTGTGCAGAAATGGATAGATTAATTTTAGAGATTAAATAAAAAGAGCTTTTTGTTTATTACAGAACCTGGAATAAATTTTATCAATGGCTAGACAAAGGAATTAGAGAGAAAGGAATGTGATACTCTTTTTTGACCTTATTTTACTAAGAAAAATATTATAGATTGAAAATTTAACATTGTTTACTATGATTTGCTATATCTATTATTGTTATCAATCATTATTCTTATTGATGTATATCAACTCAGACAATATGCTATTTGCTAAATATTGAATATAATTGGGGGAAACCCAACCCCTCTATTAACTTTCCCACTGTCCCAACCCTGCACCCCATCCCCTCATTTTCCTCCCCACCCTTATAAAAACCAATAAAATTTACATTAAAAAAGAAAATATATAAAACAAGCAAACAAGCATGAAATTGATTTATCTTTTAATAAATAGCCATCAAGAATAAAAAGAAAATGGGAGAAGGAAAGAAGGATATTGATGAGGAGAGATTAACCTTATTGTGAGATTAAGCTGAAGTAAACAAGTGCAGAATGATAATACTACCATAAGATCGAAGGTCTAACATGTATCCATCCAGGACTATGGATGAAATTCCAGAGCAGATTTTTCCCTCTCAGACTTGCCTTTCACAAACATCATCTATAGCAATAATGTCACAAGAAAAAATGCAATAAATAAATAAATAAATAAATAAATAAATAAATAAATAAATAAATAAATAAATAAAAGAAAAGAAAAGAAAAGAAAAGAAAAGAAAAGAAAAGAAAAGAAAAGAAAAGAAAAGAAAAGAAATAGATCATGAACAGCCAAAGTTATGTCACTTAAATATCTTTTGTATCACACTGATATGCTTCTGATGTGATATGATATGATATCACATCAAGCCTCTTGATGATGCAGCCACTGGAAAAGTGATATCATGTTTTATGGCTGATTAAATGCTCTCTTTTGTTCAGCTCAGGTCTCAACAGAATAATGTAGCATTTGGGAGCAAAGATGCAACCCAGCAATCCAGCACTGGAAGATAGGATGGAGAAAACCTCCACAGTGACCATGTATTTTCCTTTTGTGCTCAGGTAAGTTGGAACAAAAGTCAGCCACACACTGCAAAACACCAGCATGCTGAAAGTGATGAATCTGGCTTCATTAAAAGTATCTGGCAACTTCCGAGCAAAGAAAGCTATAGTGAAGCTGGCAATGGCCAATAAGCCCATATAGCTCAAAACAAGATAAAACATGATGGGTGAAGACTCATTACACTGAAGAACAACTTCTTCACTCATTGAAAGCATATCAGTCTCTGAGAAGGGAGGAGATGTTGCAAGCCACACAACACAGATCACTACTTGAAGAAAAGTACAAGAAAAAACAATGGAGCTGGCCACTCTTTTCCCTGTCCACTTCTTTATCTTGGATCCTGGCTGTGTGGCCATGAATGCCAGAACTACAATAAGGGTTTTTCCCAATATGGAAGATACTGCCAGGGTGAAAATGATCCCAAAGGTTGTTTGACGGAGGAGACATGTTATTGTTAGTGGTCTTCCAAGGAAGAGCAATGAACAAAGAAAACAGAGCAGAAGCGAGATGAGCAGAAGGTAGGAAAGGTCACAATTGTTGGCTTTCACTATGTGAGTATTATGATGTTTCCAAAATGTCTTCAAGATCTGAACAGTAATTACAGAGAAGAAGACTGCACAAGTGGCTATGCTGATACCGAATGGCTCTTTGTAGGACAAGTAGCTAATGACCTTTGGAAGGCATCTGTTCTGTTCCTTGTTTGCATACTGATCCTGTGGACATTTGAAGCAATTGTCCATGTCTGCAAAATTTCACAAATTAAAAAGAAAAAAAGTAATAATATGTGTGTTTTTAGTCCTTTCTATTAACAGTATAGTAGCAGTGGAACTTTTAATGATTTTTAAAAAAATAAAAGTTGAGGAAAGGATATAATCTTTGGCCTATTATTTAGAATGAGTAAAGACATCATTTTTTGTGTAACCAGTTGTCTATGGTAAATCTGACTTAACATTAAAGCTTATAAATTGCGGCATCTATCAATATCTCCTTACAAATTTAGGCAATGTTTTATAGAATATGTAGTATTTTTTAACTGTTTACATTATTTTCAGATCTGCATGGACACCAAGTAATTATAAAGAATGTCTTTTTTTAAAAAAAGAAAATATTATAAAGGATAAGAAAAACAAAAGAAATCATGGTATTTATGAATAATATAAAAAAGAATGATGCCCACAATATGGTTTCAGTAATTGCAATACCGGGATACAAGGCAAAGATGTGTGAAAGTTTTCTGGTCAATAATCCCCCATTTTACTTGTGCTAAAGCCTAGATCTTGGTGGGAAAACAATCTCTGGGACCAATATTACTGTGTTACCCAGAAAAACAAAATCTAGATCTTCTAGTCATCTCACTTAATATGTGGTTCGTGCAGGTTAAACAATTCCTTGGCTTTACATTTGATCTTCTCAACACACATGTAGAATACAGTATAGACAAACAAGGCATGGCTATTAATATTATAAGAAAAGTAGGAAACATATATAGAAAAAAACATATTATATTAGTAGCCTTTTGTTTATGCTATCACTGTTGTTCAGTCTCTTTATCTTTTAGCTACTACCTCACCTATTTTGTTAGATATCCACCCTTTTGGACAAGGCACACAATTGTAACAACAAAATGGTTCTCCTTCCTTTGTTTCCTTCTGATAGCCAGGCTGACAATTGGCATTACACACAGAGGTAGGTCGTGACTGTTGACAAGGTAAGATGAAAAGCATCATCCTCATAGATATGGGCTTAAACACATTAATGCTTGGGTTACAACATGACATGCAGTGACATTTTCTAGTTTCTAAGTAGAATGACTCTTACTGAAACTTTTTTCAAGATAAAACAAAGCATGAGTCTTTAATATTAAATAATTAATTTAGCTGAGATTTCTATCGCTTGAGAAAAACTGTGAATCTTGTGAGAGGGAGATAACCTTATTTAAAAAGTTCACTATATTATTATCAGCATCTCCAAATGGTGTTTTTCACATAATAAAAATTCTGATTTTGGAATTCCAAATTAGCAATAGTGAATTTGTAGTATGCTGGAAAATAAGACTACTCCTGGTCAAAATTGACCAAATAAAAACTTAAGGGTACTTGATTAAATTTTCTAAATTCTTTTCTTTAATTGGCTGCACATGGAAGGAAATTCAGAGAACTCTAATCAGGAATGCATGACATTCTTTAGAAGAACTAATAATGGAACCCTCTGAGGAAGGGAATATGTTCAAACTAAGTTCACTGGTAGTATGAGGATCAATTAAAAAAAAAGCAAGTAGGTGAAACATTTCAACACATGGTAATAAGATTTTATTTACCTGGTTAAATCCATGATGCCATACTATCTTATCTTCCTTAATGCTAAATTGTTTCTCTGGAGGTGCCCATGGATTCACCCTTCCACCTTTCAATCCAATGAAAGAATGGTTTGGGAATGTGACCCAATTTATGATATCATAGCCTGCAAGCAGAGAGCCCTCCTGGTCAAAGGAAATTTGATCTCCAGCACTGTTGTTAAATGATAATGTTTTCAACACATAAGAAAGCTGAAATGGGAAAACAAAAAGGCAACAGTGATTGAGGTTTTGCTGGATCCAGTTCTGGATTCAGGGACATTGTAAAGGAAGCTCACCTGATATTGCAAAAGTCATTTCAGCATCACACAGAATCCCTTTATTTGTTAAACTTTGTTACATCATTACGTTTCTGGTCATATTTTAAATTGCTTTATTTTGAGGTTACTTAACTTTGATTTTGAAACCAAACATAATTTTTTGGGGGGAAAATTAAAAAGAAAGTGGTATACTGTATTTTTAAATTCATGGTCATAATATAACTTTTAAATTTCTGTTGAATATAGGATGGCAGTTAAAGTTTAATCAACCAGAATACAAAGTTGATTATCTATAAAACCAACTATAAGTGCTGATTAATTATATTGGCTAGGGTAAATATATACTGCAAGTCTGCTATATCAAAAGTACTGCACATCATTATTATTTTTTACAATATTTGAGTTCATTACCCGCCAGAGCTGCTGATTCAGATGTTTTCTTCTCTCCCTTCCATCCATTGCCTTGTGCTTGGAGACTGATGCATAGATGGCACGTAGGGCATGAACCACAGCATAAACAGTATTGTAGATGCTATAGCTTTGGCCTGTGATCCTCATTGGAAAGACATACTCAGGAAGGTCTTCCAGTTTTTCCATCCCTGTGCAGGCATCCCTGTTCTTAGGATGGAACCTAGAGTCCTGGAATGGACAGTTAAATGTCCGAGCCCAGAAATCTCTGATGAAACCATCCCCTTCTGAATTCAAAGGGTTTCTCTTCTGGAGAAATTGCTGGAATCCCTGGATTTCTTCAGAATGAACTGTAAAGGAAAATGAACCATGGAATTCAAGTATAGACCAGTCATAATCTGTAATGATATTTTTCAGCTCCATCCCAGCAGTCATAAGCCAAACATGGCCTTTAGGTTTTTCTATCAGATACTCAAATTTGGAAGAGAGCAACCATCTCAAAAAGATCATGGAACGCATGTCTCCACTGAAAACGAGCACTTTGGCTTTGCTGTTCATGACTTCTAAGTAAGATTTTTCCATCCATTTCATGTAGTTTTCACCATGATACAAAATGAATGTATATACATTTGCAGTACAGATGCCATTCTTTGCAAATTCTGGAATGATGACATCCATGATGCTCTCTAAATGCATCCCATTGGCAATAAAGAATCCAATCCAATTCCAGTTGAAATGCTGGAGTAACATCATAATCCCTCTATACTTATAAAGTACATTTGGAATCATTTGAAAGTAGTAAAGCAGATGGTCCTTTTCTGGTACCACCATTCCAGAGCCATATATGAACTGAAAAGACATTCAGATAAAAAAAGGGTTTTTCAAAAGGACATGAGAGTTTACTATTTCAATAAGGCACAGAAAGTGGGATTTCTTCAGTTATATATCTGTCTTGATTTTTTTATATATTTATTGCAATTATTGAAGTTTAATAATAAATGACCTGCTTACCAAAGCCTTTTGCACTTAACAGATTTTTATCTTTCCATTAAAGTCCTTTCTTGCTGTCCAGTTTCTACATTTTAATAAATCATGTTTCAAGTGAAAACAATGAAATTCATTTCTATTTTGCAATAATATAGCACACAGTGAGATATACTCCTGAGCAAAATAATAGAAGAATATCCTTCTAATAGTATCGAAGTATCCTAAATGTAGAAAAATAAAGTAAAACAATGTATTATCAGGATTAAAAATAACCACAATTTACTATTTTCAATGTGGACATTGCTGATTAAATAATAATAATAATTTTGGAAGGGACCTTGGAGGTCATCTAGTCCAACCCCCTGCTCAGGCAGGAAACCCTATACCATTTCAGACAAATGGCTGGCCAGTCTCTTCTTAAAAACTTCCAGTGTTGGAGCATTCACCACTTCTGGAGGCAGGTTGTTCCCCTGGTTAGTTGTTCTAACTGTCAGGAAGTTTCTCCTTAGTTCTAGGTTGCTTCTCTCCTCGACTAGTTTCCATCCGTTGCTTCTTGTCCTGCTTTTAGGTGCTTTGGAGAATAGCTTGACTCCCTCTTCTTTGTGGTAGCCCCTGAGATATTGCAACACTGCTATCATACCCCTCACCCTTCTCTTCATTAAACTACACATACCCAAAGGGATATATTGTAATATTAATCCACAAATTATTTCATCAGTTTTAAACTTTGATGATCACCAGTGCAATGTGCTTTTGTTGTCCTGTAACTTGTAATGAAATTAAGTAAAAACCAAGAACTGCCTTTTTGAACATTCTTCAAAAGCTGAGAATGAGGCTTTGATAGTGCCATACAAAATATCTGTGTAGAACTTGGCTATCTCCTATAATAGGTCCATTTGGAACTTAAATAGCTGTCATAAATATTTAATCCCAGTGTAATGTTCGGTAACATCCTGGGGTTTTCGATGATTTCCTTTACATCAAAGGTCAGAGCTAAGATCTGCTGATAATTCTCAGTCACTACACTGCACAAAGGTTTTCATTACATGCTGTTAACATTCTCCTTTTCTCCCTCCTCCTTTTTTCTTTTGTACTAGCATCTATGGAGAATATGAGAAAGCTCTAATGCATTTTCTACCTCATTCACTACATATAAATATCCTACCTGTGGAATCTTGTAGATCCCCAAAATATTAGGTTTCCGATAGGAGCGTTCAGAAGTCAGATCTTCAGTAACTGCCAATAGAGTGTCCTGGATGCCACACTTGTAGTTGGGCACAAAGTTGTTTTTTGAAGAGAGAAATTGTATTGCAGCATGATAGGTCCATTTGGAACTTAAATAGCTATCATAAATATTGAATCCCAGTGTAATATTTGGTAACATCCTGGGGTTTTCGTTGATTTCCTTTACAGCAAAGGCCAGAGCTAAGATCTGCTGGTAATTCTCAGTCACTACACTGCACAAAGGTTTTCATTACATGCTGTTAGCATTTGACAGGTTTTCATTTCATTATTGTCTGCTTCTTAGTATTTTGCATTATAACCTTTTCTTGTTCTTTAAAATATTGGTGAATATTGATTAAGAAGGAAATTATTCTTCAATATGGAGTATATTTGAGAATGAAATTACCTAATACTTGATCAGATATCTTCTCTAAAAGTAGTGTGACTAGCCTAGGTTTGCTTAAATTATTATTTTTTCTTTTATGATCACTGTTCAAATGATATGGGGAAAGGGTGTGAATGTATAATCTTGGGGACATAAGTGCCAATTGGACAAACTGCCTTAGTAAGCTTGTCTACAGTAAATAGATATTTTGGGGTGATTTTATATTTGATTTGAATATCACTTTCTAGTGAAGGTAGGCAGGTGCTTTCACTCATTATAACAAGAAACTATGAGAAATAATTAGAATGCAGGAGAAACTACTTAAGAGATAGCTATAAAGTGATAGAAATTTTAAATGAAAATAATTTAAATAGTCAATCTCTCATAATATTGTCAGAACATATTTGAAATAAGGCAGGATATTCATCTATATACAGGGTGGGATTTCATATTACTGGAAATTATAATAATAAATACTTTGTTGCTATTATACAGTACTACCGAAAGTTAGCTATTTGAATGACAAACACATTTTCCTGCAGTAAAATTATGGCAAAATCTGTATCTAAATATGCTTTGTTCACAAGTCCTACATTTTAAAATTATTTTAAGTTGTAATAATAATAAAACATTGGCATCAGTGGGAAAAACAGGAGAGGAACAGAGAATATATATTCACTGCCTTCAGTTATTTCTTAATATAAAGAAAGACAGTAATCCAAATCATATATGAACAGAGAGCCAGTTTGGTGTGGTGCAGTGCTTGCAGAACCTGGCTTGAAACTGGAAGATCATGACTTCTAGTCTATTGTTAGGTATAAATCAAGTGGATGACTTTGGACTAGTGATACTCTTCCAGCTCTAGCAGGAAAACAGAGGTAAGAAACTATTGAAAATCTTGCTAAGAGAGTTTCAGGGATTTATGCAGGCAGCCAACTGGACTCAAAATTCTAGTTCCCTTCAGAAAAAATAAGTCACTATTTGGGTTCATTAAGAAGATAACTATCCCAGGCAGTTCCCCTTGGCCTGGTTGGGTGGGCTTATTGTGTAAGAAATTCTAGATATGTTTTCTTCATGTTTTGTCCTACCAGGTTTGAAATATAAGTAGATAAGAGAAAAAAATAAGGAAGGAATACTAACCTCTTAGATAAGAAAGGTTCAAGTGGAAGTTCGGTAAAGTCCATTTTCTCATTATAGGAGAGAGCCAGAGAAATGATACCTCCATAGATAAAATCTCCTGATTGTGGATATCTGTGAATTTTGGGTGGGGAATGCCATACCCTACATTTAGCAACCTGAGTTTGGCTCACTGTGTGAGGAAACACAAGCAACAGGTGTATTAATGTCAACATCGTAAATTCAAATGTGCTGTTCCAAGGTAGATTACTGTGTTTTACAATTCCCTGAATTATTATGAGAGTCACCTACAGAAGTTTTGTTATTTATTTAGAGAGGATTTGATGTAGAATCATTCTGATCATTCTGGAATTAAAACCTATATCCCTGTGGCTTGACTAAATTGCAGGTATCAGTAACAGCAGCACAGAAACGTCACATCCATTTTAACTACAATATTTACAGAATTCTTCCTCCTCTGCTATGTCCATAAGATCCCCATTTCCCTTATCTATTTTTCTTTGATATATAGTTAGGGGAGAGGAAAAGGACCATATTTAGGCCAACCAGGATAGAGATTTTATGGATTCCTGCATGAAACATACCTTTTTGCACGCCCAATGATTCCAGGTCCAATGTCCCCAGTGGCTTTTTGAATCATTAACCTACCTCCCTGCTCCCTTGCCTCCCTGCCCACTGCCTGTGACCGTCTTGCCTCCTGTACTGAAACTAAGCATATATTTATGACCTCCCATACTGTAAATGAGACTAGTCCAATATACTGAATGCTTTCTTTTTTAGCAGGGATGCAAACAGCCACCCAGAATGAAAGAAAATTGGGGAGGGAATAAGGGACACTGATGGAGAGAAAGAAACACAAAAGAGCTGATCAAATGAATAGGAATCTTTGTTATTTTATATTTATTTATTTATTTTCTCCAAAGTCCATACAGTTTAACTGTTGTCTCATAAATTGCCAATTTACATTATCCAAAGCTTTCTGTGCATCTAGGAAAATTAGTGCCATTTGTTTCCCTAGATGCATTTCATAATATTCAAATGTATCCAAAATAATCTTAAGTTGTTTGTGATTTGTCTCTTGGGTAAAAATCCATTTTGGTCTTGGATGAATAAATTCAGTCAAAAATCTTTTCAATATCTCTGCTATTATTGAGGCAAAAAATTATAATCCACATTTAACAGTGATATTGGTCTACAGTTTTTTGTGTTTTTTTTATCTGAGTCAAATCTGAGTCTTCTTTTGGAATTAGAGTGATGTTGCCTTCTGTCCAGTTGTTTGGTGTTTTGGCCTCTGATAGAATCTCATTGCAAATCTTTCATGGGTAAGCTTAATGTCTTGTACACATTTATAGAATTCTGCCACTAATCCATCTTGTCATTTTTCTGTCTTTTTATAGCCTCTGTCAATTCCATCATTGTTATTTTTTTCATTTAACATGTTTTTAAAATTTTCAGATATTTTTGGTAAATTAGCTTTTTCCATATATTGTGTTATTTTTTCCTTAGGGACTTCTTCTATATCATATAGTGTTTCATAAAATTCTTTAACTATTTTTTATTGTTTCTGTAATGTATTGGGGGTTTTCTTGTGTGCAAAGTTCACGTGTTTGTGATTGCTGCTAATGGTTGCCTGTGTAACAGCTTGGGGGTTTTACCAGACTTAGAGTCTCCTGCTCAGCCATTGGCTGATTTATGTGGAAACTGAAATACTTTAAATCTATTGGCTGCCATCTAGTGGCCAACCAGATAAATAGCGATGCAGACACATGCGGAACTCTCTTCTGTTCCAGCAGCTCAGTAAAGTATGTTCCTGTTTTCATCTGCTCATCTCACCTCGTGCTTCGAACCAAAGCAATACATAATACTGGTGACGAGGATGGGATCCTGCTTCCTGCAAACAGCTGCAACAAGTCACTAGGATGAGACCAGCGATGCGCCTGGCTGGGAATGCAGTTCCCCATGCTAGCGACCACATGGCCCTGCAGACTAGCTCCAGGGCCAGCTGGGAAGCAGGACAGAAGAAACGACTCTTTAATCATGAAGACCTTCCAGAATGGCCAAGGTCAGAAACCTAAAAGAATTTGACATCACTCACCAGAGAGATGGTTGTCATACATCGCACGGGTTGAGAATTACTTGAGAGCAAACCAGGTTTGCAAAGATGGCCTTAAGGCCGCAACCCTCCTTTACATCTGCAGCCTAGCCACATTTGATATTGTGGAGAATCTTGTTGCACCAGCCCAGATAGAGTCCGTAGCATTCATGGACTTGACGAAAAGACTCGGTAAGCACTTCCAGCCAAAGCTATTGGTGATAGCATGGCAACATGCGTTCGAACAGCATGTTCAGCAATTGGGTGAAACAGCCACCGAATTCATCATGGCATTGAGACAAGCTTCACATCTGTGCCAGTTTTGGGATCTGGAGGAGAGGCTTTGGGACAGGCTCATTTGCGGAATTCAGAGCAGAGAGTTGCAACAGAAAATCTTTGCCAAAGAAACTCTCTCCCTCCAAGAAGCTCTCAAAGAGGTCATGGTGGCTGAAGCTGCAGAACTAAAAGCAGTGGATAGAAAGACCAGAGGAATAATGACAATGAATCATGTCCTTCATCCACACAATGACAATTAATCATGCCCTTCATCCACACAATGACTCTATCTACCAAGGCAGATAGGTGGACATGGAATGCTGCAAGTACATCAGATGGCTGAAGAAGGAAAAAATGGCTTTGGAAGAATATCTGAAGGACAATGATGAAGATCTACTGAAATTAGTATATCAAGAAGGCTTACTGACTACTGGAGAGACCAAACTGGCCTACAAGTAAGACTAAATGAAGAACAGAATATAGGCATGGAAAGACAAAGCAGTGCATGGTCAGTACATTAAAAAAAATAGCTGGGAAAGCAGATAATAACAAGATCTGGCAATGGCTAAGAGCAGGAAAGAGACTGAGGGACTAATTCTGGCTGCACAAGACCAAGCCTTAAGGACAAATGCATACAAAGTCAAAACTGAGAAGACAGCAACAGACAGTAAGTGTTGCCTAGGCAAAGAAGCTGATGAAACAGTGGACCACCTGGTAAACTGCTGCAAGAAGATCGCACAGACTGACTACAAGCAGCAGCATGACAAAGTAGCAACAATGGTGCATTGGAAGATCTGCAAGAAATATCATTTGCCTGTAAGCAAGAGAAAGTCATAGAAAATGATAAAGGTAAACTGCTCTGGGACTACAGAATTCAAACAGACAAGCACCTGCAACATAACACCATGGACTTAACAATTGTCGATAAGAAAGACAAAAAAGTCTGGACAGTGGACGTGGAAGTGCCTGGAGACAGCAGAATAGATGAGAAAGAATTGGAGAAGATAACAAAATACAAAGACCTACAAATAGAAATAGAAACACTGTGGCAAAGGCAAGCAAGGGTAGTACCAATAGTAAGTTTAAGTTTTATTGAATTTATATACCGCCCTTTTCCTGTAGGACTCAGGGTGGTTTACAAAGTATTTAAAAACATCAATACAATACAAGAGTTAAAAACAGTTAAAATAATTAAATTTGATCCCTGGGGGGGGGGGAAACCTCTCAGCCTGGGCCAGAAAGCTCAAAGAGCCAGGTCTTCAGGTCCCAGCAGAATAACTGAAGGTCGGGGACAGTCCTAAGCTCCACGGGCAGCTGGTTCCAAAGGGCAGGCGCACTCACTGAGAAGGCCCTCCCCCTGGGTGTTACCGGCAGTCTTTTACAGGCAGCACCCTGAGAAGGCCCTCCAAGTGGGAGTGCACAGGACGAAGGGAACTTGATGTCGGGAGTAGGTGTTCCCTCAAATATCCCGGACCCAAGCAATTTAGGGCTTTATAGGTCATCACCAGCACCTTGAATCTCACTCAGAGGGCAACCGGAAGCCAATGTAGCACGCAGAGTAGAGGTGTTACATTGGAGTATCAGGAAACCCCTATCACAACTCGTGTAGCAGCATTCTGCACCAGCTGAAGCCTCCGGATGGTCCTCAAGGGCAGCCCCATGTAGAGAGCGTTGCATTAGTCCAACTGGGAGGTCACGAGTGCATGGGTGACTGCATAGGGAATCTCGGTCCAGATAGGGTCGCAACTGGTGCACCAGACAAACCTGGGCAAAAGCCCCTCTGGTCATGGATCCTATGTGATCTTCAAAATTGAGCCATGAATCCAGGAGGACGCCCAAGTTGCGAGCCCTATCAATGGGGGGTAGCACCTCACTCCCCGTCATTAAAGATGGAATAGTCTGGTTAATCTGAGATGCCGGTATGCATAGCCACTCAGTCTTGGAAGAATTGAGACGAAGTTTGTTTCTCCCCATCCAGACTTGGACCGCCTCCAGGCAATGGGACATCATGGTGAGGGCATCACTAGGTTGGTTTGAGGTGGAGAAAAAAAGTTGGGTATCATCAGCACACTGATGATACCCCACCCTGAAACCATGAATGATCTCGCCCAGCGGCTTCATATAGATGTTGAACAGGAGGGGAGAGAGAACCAACCCCTGAGGAACTCCATAAACGAGAGGCCTCGGGGCGGATCTCTGCCCTCCTGTCAACACCGACTGCGAGCAGCCCAGGAGATAGGAGGAGAACCACCATAAAACAGTGCCTCCCACTCCCAAACCCCTAAGACGCCACAGTAGAATACCATGGTCGATGGTATCAAAAGCCACTGAGTGGTCTAATAGGACTAGGACAGAGAAACAACCCCTGTCCCGAGCCCTCCAGAGATAATAGGTGTCTTGGGTGCAATCCCAAAATAAATGGAGCACCACTTGAACACTATTAGCCTTGACAAATTTGCCATTAGTCAATTGCAAAAAGCAGCCTTACTAGGAACTGCTTCCATCCTGCGACAATATCTATAATACCATCAAACATCCACATCTGATTATCCCAGGTAAGGACTGGTAAGGACTCGATAGGTAGACAAAAATCCCAAATCCAGTCTGAGCATCTGGTTGACTGTGATGATGATGATGATGATGATGATGATGATGATGATAATAATAATAATAATAATAATAATAATAATAATAATAATAATAATAATAATAAGAAGAAGAAGAAGAAGAAGAAGAAGAAGAAGAAGAAGAAGAAGAAGAAGAAGAAGAAGAAGAAGAAGAAGAAGAAGAAGAAGTTGGAAGGGACCTTGGAGGTCATCTAGTCCAACCCCCCGCTCAGGTAGGAAACCCTATACCAGGCATGTCAAACTCAATTTCATTGAGGGCCGCATCAGCATTGCGGTTGCCCTCAGGGGGCCAGGTGGGTAGGGCCAGGGTGGGTGTGGCCTACTGGGTGGGCGTGGCCAGCTCTACATCGTTGGCATCGTTGGCATCCATGTGGGCCTGGGCAGGAGTGGGACAAATCTGAGGGTCTCTGGCAGAAGGAGGGTCTCTGGGCCAGGGCCAAGGCAGTGGGGGCCGTTCCCTCCCTGTTTCCAGGATGGCTTCGCGGGCCACATGAAACCACTTCGCGGGCCGGATCTGGCCCCCGGGCCTTGTGTTTGACATGTCTGCCCTATACCATTTCAGGCAAAGGGCTGTCCAATCTCTTCTTAAAAACCTCCAGTATTGGAGCATTCGCCACCTCTGGAGGCAGGTTGTTCCACTGGTTAATTGTTCTAACTGTCAGGAAGTTTCTCCTTAGTTCTAGGATGCTTCTCTCTTTGACTAGTTTCCATCCATTGCTTCTTGTCCTGCTTTTAGGTGCTTTGGAGAATAGCTTGACTCCCTCTTCTTTGTGGCAGCCCCTGAGATATTGGAACACTGCTATCATGTCACCCCCTCACCCTTCTCTTCATTAAACTACACATACCCAATTCCAGCAACCGTTCCCTATATGTTTTAGCCTCCAGTTCCCCAATCATCTTTGTTGCTCTTCTCTGTACCCTTTCTAGAAACTCAACATCTTTTTTACATCGTGGTGACCAAAACTGGATGCAGTATTCCAGGTGTGGCCTTACCAAAGCATTGTAAAGTGGTATTAGTACTTCACTTGATCTTGAGTTAATGCAGCCTAGCACTGTGTTGGCTTTTTTGGCAGCTGCAGCACACTGCTGGTTCATATTGAAGTGATTGTCTACTAGGACTCCGAGGTCCCTCTCACAGTTACTACTATTTTTTTTTTTTATTGAAAAGTTTTTCAATACATTTTATTTATTACATCCCATCCCCCAACCCTTCCCTCCCTTCCCAACCCTATCCCACCCTCTCACCCTCCCCTTCCCCCCACCCCCCACCCCGACTTCCCAGAGCTGGATACAAGGTATAAAAATAAAGTAACCAATCATAAACTCCCATATACTACTAACAATAAACTATTAAGTCTCTCGCACTTTAGCTCTTATAAGTTGA
>JAKJMR010016338.1:119451-135654 GCA_024449315.1 Daboia siamensis
TATTTGTTTCAAAAAAAACCTTCATCTGTTTTTTACACTCTTCCACATTTTTCTGATTTCTGAACAAATTCTCATTTAAACGCCAGGAACGTCGTTCTCTAATGTCTTTTCCAATCTCTAACCAAACTGGGCTGTGATCAGACATAGTCCTTGAGCAAATCTTTATCTTCTCAGTTCTAAAAAAAAGATCATTAGTCAATAATATAAAATCAATCCTGGAAAAAGATTGATGTCTATCAGAAAAAAAAGTATAGTCCCTTTCTTGTGGGTTCCTCTCCCTCCAAACATCACGTAGTTCCATATCATCCATCATCTCAAAAAAAGATTTAGGCAATTTAGCATGACTTGGGGTACTTCTATAAGATCCACTCTTATCCATTTGTACATTCAAAACACCATTCCAGTCTCCCATAAAAATAAAAGATTTGTAATCCAATTGGGTAATCCTGCTGTGTAATAAGCTATAAAAATCAGCTTGCTGTTGATTAGGAGCATATAAACCAACCAAAAGAGTTTTTTTGCCTTCTATTAACAATAACATATCTTCCTTGTTGATCTGCTTCGATTAACTCTGCTGTAATTGTATTCTTAACGTAAATAACCACTCCATTTTTCTTGTTAACTGCAGAAGCAATAAATTGTGTACCTAATCTTGAATTTAATAGATACTTTTGATCCATAGCTCTAATATGTGTTTCTTGTAAGCAAATAACACCAGTCTTAAATTGCTTTAAATATTGAAAAATTTTCTTTCTCTTCTGTGATGAATTTAATCCATTGACATTCCAAGTTAAAAACTTAGTCACCATTTCTGGCAACCCGAAGCTTTTGGAGCGCGTCTTCCAGAATCCCCTTCACATTTTTAGGCCGCGCCCCTCCCACAGCTTCGCTATAGGTACACTTTGGAGGTTCCACAACATTCTGCTGATCCTGCTCTTGCTCACGTCTGATTCGTCTCGAGGCAGCACGCGTAATCCTCTGGTCTCTTACTTCTTCTGATACTGTTGAAATTTGACCCACTCCTGCTGCTTTCTCATCTGTCTGTATTCCTTCGGCATCATGAGACTTTCCCTCCTTTGTTGATTCCAGAAGTGGTATGGGGATTGCTTTTAAAACATTGCTATAAAAATCACGTGCCTGCATCACTGTAGCAAGACGGTATCTTGTGTCTTCAAACATTACCACCATACCCACTGGGATCTCCCATCTAAACTTGATATCACGTCGCTTAAGCTCCTGTGCCAGAAATGCAAATTCCTTTCGTTTCCTTAAAATTTTTGGAGGGATCTCTTTTAAAACCAGAACTTCTTGCTCTGCAATCACAAGCTTAGTATTGTAAGAGACTTGAATAACTTCATTCCTGGTTGCTCTCTTTGTAAAATAAACAACCACATCTCTAGGTAGTTTCCTTTGTCTCGCAATCCAGGAATTAACACGGAAAATTTTATCTATATCTTCTGCAATTCCTTCAGCTGGCCTTCCCAACACATCTTCCAGAGCAACAGAGACTATTTTCTTCAAATCTTCCTTGAGATTCTCCTTAAGACCCCTAATTCTCACAGCAAACTCCATTTCATGATATTGTACCAATGTCAGGTCATAATCAATTTTATCCACCACATTCTCAGTCTCTAATATCTTTGCATCCAATTTAGTATTATTTTGAGTGAGGTCCTCCACTCTCTCGTCCAGGCGTTCAATACATATCGCCATGCCTTGAAATGCAAGCAAGATGTCCTCCCTTATTACTGTAAACTTTTCATCCATAATTTCTGTCAGCTTCTCATCCAACTTTTCATCTATCATCTCAGCTAAATACTGTGAATGCTTTTCCAAAGCATCTTGCAAAACTTTAACTGTTAAAACAGGCGAAGGTAAAGGTGCAGGAGGTGCTAAGGCTTGCACTGAAGATTGCGGCAGGGGGGAAGCCCCCGCACTTTTAGTAAGTTTAGAAGATTTAGCCGCCATTTTTTCCCTCTTTTGCAACTACGCACTTTCACTTTCAAAGTCTTCAATGTGGATTGAGCCAAAGATCAAAAGTTCACTTACTCCTTATTCCCTTGCATCGCTCTGCCTGCTTTCATTATCTTCCAAAGTCCATTCTTGTAAGCAGGGATGGTTGCGTTCACCTTGTTCTGCTCCCAAAAAAAACGGAGCAGACACGCTGCGCAGCCCGGAGAAATCCAAGCTTCGGGGGGGCTCAATACTTCAGCCGCCAGAACTTTAAGCACTGGCGGCCCCAGAGAGCCCTTCCCCTACTTGGATACTCACCCCCTCCTCTTCTCCCGAGGAGGGGGCTTCCGAACCACCGAAACAGCTGATCGGCGCTGTTTTCGGCGGTTCTACAAAGCCGCGAAGCTGACAAGCTAAAAGCAGCTGTCGGCGGCAGCGCCTTGCCACCCGGAAGTCTCACAGTTACTACTATTGAGCAAGGTACCACCTATGCTATACCTGTGCATTTGATTTTTCCTGCCTAAATGTAGAACCTTACTTTTTTCACAACTGAATTTCATTTTGTTAGATAGCGCCCAGTGTTCGAGTCTGTCCACATCCTCCTGTATCTTAAGCCTATCTTCTGGAGTATTGGCTATTCCTGCCAGCTTGGTGTCGTCTGCAAATTTGATGAGTTCCCCATCTATCCCCTCCTCCAAATCATTGATGAAGATGTTGAAGAGCACTGGGCCCAGAACAGAGCCCTGGGGTACCCCACTACACACTTCCTTCCATGTAGATGCAGTTCCATTGAGGACCACATGCTGAGTACGGCCTGTCAGCCAGCTATGAATCCATCTGGTGGTGATGCTATCTAACCCACATTTTTCTATCTTATCAAGTGGTTGTGATCTACTTTATCAAATGTCTTACTGAAGTCCAAGTAAATTATATCTACAGCATTCTTCTGGTCCACTAATTTTGTCACTTGGTCAAAGAATGTAATAAGATATGTCTAGCATGATCTGTTTTTGACAAACCCATGTTGACTTTTAGTGATGACTTTGTTTGCATCAAGGATGGAATAGTCTGGTGTTGTTTGATTATATTTGTTGTTTGATTATATTTTCCAGAATCTTCCCAGGTATTGAGGTCAGGCTGATAGTCTGTAGTTTCCTGGATCTATTTTTCCCCCTTTTTTGAATATGGGAACTACATCAGCTCTCTTCCAGTCCTCTGGTTGTTCCCCAGTGCTCCAGGATCTTTGAAAAATATAGTTGAGTGGTTCTGAGATCACGTCTGCCAGTTCCTTGAGAACCTTGGGGTGTAATGCATCTGGTCCTGGTAATAATAATAATAAAGTCGTGGGAACATAGGGTCAAAAAAATTGTCAAGAATGAGAGGTGAAGATTTTCTGGGACCTCTGAATACAGACAGATTGCCATTTCAAACACAACATGCCAGATATCGTGGTCGTAGAGAACCAAAGCATACAATTGATTGCTATCACTGTACCAGGTGATGCCAGAGTCGAAGAAAAAGAACTGGAACTGGAAAACAATTCGAAGCAACCCATGTCAATCTTTAGTGCCAGTCAAGTTGAATGTTCTGTTGACTGAGGTTCATGTTTAATGAATAAAAGTTTTAATAATAATAATAATAATAATAATAATAATAATAATAATAATAATAATAATAATAATAATAATAATAATAAAGTTGGAAGGGACCTTGGAGGTCATCTAGTCCAATCCCCTGCTCAGGTAGGAAACCCTATAACATTTCAGACAAATGGCTGTTTGGTTTCTTCTTAAACACTTCTGGTGTTGGAGCATTCACAGCTTCTGGAGACAGGTTGTTCCACTGATTAATTGTTCTAACTGTCAGGAAATTTCTCCTTAGTTCTAGGAGAAATTTGCTTCTCTCTTTTGTTAGTTTCCATCTGTTGCTTCTCATCCTGCCTTAAAATGCTTTGAAGAATAGCTTGACTCCCTCTTCTTTGTGGCAGCCCCTGAGATATTGGAACACTACTATCATATCATCCCTCGTCCTTCTCTTCATTAGACTAGACATTCCCAATTCCATCAAGAATCATAAAGGATTCAAATGTCTATACACCAATGCACAGAGTACGAGCAATAAACAGGGTGAACTAGAAATTCAGGTTAATGAGGACAGATATGATATTGTTGCCATTACGGAAACATGGGGGGGATGAAACCCACAAAGGGGGATTAAAATTATTCAAAAGAAACAGACCAAATAAAAGAGGAGGTGGAGTTGCTCTCTATATAAGAAATAACTACATCTTCTACAGAAATAGAGCACAATGATGAAAACTCTTGAATGCATTTGGGCCAATATAAAAAGGGGGGGTGGGAATGACATTGCCATACATTAGATGTATGCAGATGACACCAAGCTGGCAGGAATAGCCAATACTCCAGAAGATAGGCTTAAGATACAGAAGGATCTGGACAGACTCGAACACTGGACACTATCTAACAAAATGAAATTCAATGGTGAAAAAAGTAAGGTTCTACATTTAGGGAGGAAAAATCAAATGCATAGGTATAGTATAGGTGGTACCTTGCTCAATAGTAGTAACTGTGAGAGGGATCTCGGAGTCTTAGTAGACAATCACTTCAATATGAGCCAGCAGTGTGCTGCAGCTGCCAAAAAAGCCAACACAGTGCTAGGCTGCATTGACAGAGGGATAGAATCAAGATCAAGTGAAGTACTAATACCACGTTACAATGCTTTGGTAAGGCCACACCTGGAATACTGCATCCAGTTTTGGTCACCACGATGTAAAAAAGATGTCAAGACTCTAGAAAAGGTACAGAGAAGAGCAACAAATATGATTAGGGGGCTGGAGGCCAAAACATATAGGGAACGGTTGCTGGAATTGGGTATGTGTAGTTTAACAAAGAGAAGAGTGACGGGTGACATGATAGCAGTGTTCCAATATCTCAGGGGCTGCCACAAAGAAGAGGGAGTCAAGCTATTCTCCAAAGCACCTGAAAGCAGGACAAGAAGCAATGGATGGAAACTAGTCAAGGAGAGAAGCAACCTAGAACTAAGAAGAAACTTCCTGACAGTTAGAACAATTAACCAGTGGAACAACCTGCCTCCAGAAGCGGTGCATGCTCCAACACTGGAAGCTTTTAAGAAGAGACTGGACAGCCATTTGTCTGAAATGGTATAAGGTTTCCTGCTTGAGCAGGGGGTTGGACTAGATGACCTCCAAGGTCCCTTCCAACTTTATTATTATTATTATTGTATACTATAGGCCACCCAACCAAACAGAGGAAATAGATGAACTTTTTGCTAGTCAGCTAACTAAGGTATGTAGGAAGCACATCACAATAGTAATGGGGGACTTTAACTACCCTGACATTAACTGGGACACAAACTCTGCACCACATGGAAGATTAAACAGATTTCTGACAAACCTAGCACACAACTTTGTCACCCAAAAAGTAGAGAAGGGAACTAGGGGATTAGCCATTTTGGATCTAACTGTCACTAACAGAGATGAAATAATAGAAGGTGTTGAAGCCATAGGAACCTTAGGAGGAAGTGATCATGCAATATTGGTATTCAACATTATAGAAGCACAAGCAATAGAATACAGTCAAACTAGTGTCTTGGACTTTAAGAGAGCTAATTTCAACAAATTTAGAGAGAGCTTGGGAAGGATTCCATGGATGAGAATCCTCAAGGGGAAAACAACTCAAGAAGCTCTTCTGTGTACTGTTTCTAGGTAATCTCAACATCTTTTTTACATCATGGTGACCAAAACTGGTTCAGTATTCTAAATGTGGCCTTACCAAAGCATTGTAAAGTGGCATTAACACTTCATGTGATCTGGATTCTATCCCTCTGTTAATGCGCCCTAGCACTGTGTTGGTTTTTTTGGCAGCTACATCACCCTGTTGGCTCATATTTAAGTGATTGTCCACTAGGACTCCAAGATCCCTCTCACAATTGCTACCACTGAGCTAGGTACTACTATACCCATGGTGGTGAACCTATGGCACGTGTGCCACAGGTGGTATGCAGAGCCCTCTCTGTGGGCACGCACACTTTTGCCCCAGTCCAAAACCTTTTCACTTTAGGCCTCCACTGCTATGTGCAAAAAAAAAAATATTCAATCAATCAATTTTAATTTTCAAGGGGAAAAAAAAGATTTCGGAAGGTTGGAATTGATTGATTGAACTTTTTAGTCCCACTCAGGCTGCTGTTACCACCAAAGCCATGCCCACCAAATGAGCCACACCCACCTAATTGGCCACACCCACCCGGCACCCATCATACATAAGTGGATTTTGGGTTGGAGTTTGAGCACTCAGTCTCTAAAAGGTTCACCATCACTGACCTATACTATACCTGTGCATTTGGTTTTTCTTGCCTAAATGTAGAACCATGCTTTTTTCACCAATGAATTTCATTTTATTAGATATCGCCCAATGTTCAAGTCTGTCAAGATCCTTCTGTGTCTTAAGCCTATCTTCTGGAGTGTTGGCTATTCCTGCCAGCTTAGCGTTATCTGCAAATTTGATGAGTTCCCCATCTATCCCCTCATCCAAATCATTGATGAAGATGTTGAAGAACACTGGGCCCAGAACAGAGCTCTGGGGCATCCCACTACACACTTCCCTCCATGAAATACAGTTCCATTGAGGACCACACCCAGAGTTTGGCCAGTTAGCCAGCTATGAATCCATCTGGTGATGATACTTTCTAACCCACATTTTTTATATCTTATTAAGTAGTAAGTGGTGGTCTATTTTATCAAATGTCTTACTGAAGTCCAAGTAAATTATGTCCAGTGCATTCCTCTGGTCTATTACTTTTGTCACCTGGATAAAGAATGCAATAAGGTATGTCTGGCCCATGGTGGCTTTTGCTAAAGACTTTGTTTCCCTCTAGGTATTCACTCATTCATTGCCTGATTACCTTTTCCAAGATCTTCTGAGGTATTGAGGTCAGGTTGATAGATTTGTAGTTTCCTGGATCCATTTCCCCCCCCCCTTTTTTTTTGAAGACGGGAAACACTTCAGCTCTTTTCCAGTCCTCTGGTAGTTCCCCAATGCTCCATGATGTTTGAAAGATATAGTTCAGTGCTTCTTTGATCACATCTGCCAGTTCCTTCAGAACCTTGTGTTGTAGCCCATCTGGTCCTGGTTATTTGAACTCATGTAGGGTGGACAGGTCTTCACTTACAATTTTCTTGCCTATCTTAACTTGTGTTTCTAATCTGTTTTTTTACAGTACTGTTTTTGATAGGTTGGACTGTTCCCCCCCCCTTTGTGTAAATATGGATGCAAAAAATGAGTGCTGCTTTCTCCCTGTTGCTTGTCACCTTCTTGCCACTTTGTCCCATTTCCTTAACTTTTTTCTTGTTTTTTTACATGTTGAAAAAAGCTTTTCGTTCCTTCTTATTTTTGACTTTTGTTGCAAGCTTTAGTTCATTTTGAACCTTAGCTTTCCTCACTCCATCTTTGTAGGCTCAGGCTATTTGCTAATAGCAAATAGTTATGTGCCCCTCTTTCCACTTTTCATACTTGTCCTTTTTTTCGTTTCAGTTTATCAGAGAGTTGTTTATGCAGCCATGCTGGTTTCTTTTGAGAGTTGTTGTTTTTTTATTATTTGTTAGTATTGTGCTAGTCTGAGCTTTTATAATATCACTTGTCAAAATTTCCCAAGCTTCTTGAGTTGTTTTCCCCTTGGGGATTCCCATCCATTGAATCCTTCCCAAGCTCTCTTTAAGTTTGTTGAAATTAGCTCTCTTAAAGTCCAAGACTCTAATTTGACTGTGTTCTATTGCTTGTGCTTGCATAATGTTGAATTCCAATATTGTGTGGTCACTTCCCCCCCCCCCCCCGCAAGGTTCTGTGGTTTCAACATCTTCTATCATTTCATCTCTGTTAGTGACAATGGCAACAATATCATATCTGCCCTCATTTACCTAAATTTCTTTTTTTTTTATTGAAAAGTTTTTCAATACATTTTATCTTTAACATCCCATCCCCCACCCCCCCCTCCCTTCCCAGCCCTATCCCACCCTCTCACCCTCCCCTTCCTCCCTCCCCCCTCCCCGACTTCCCAGAGCTGAATACAAGGTATAAAAGTAAAAAAAAAAATCATAAACTACCATATACTAATAACAATAAACTATTAAGTCTCTCGCACTTTAGCTCTTATAAGTTGACTACAAGCAATATACTTATTCAAATGCTAGATGAAACTTTTTAGTCCCGTATTTATTCTGGATGTAATCAATCCATTTTTTCCACTCCACAATATATCGTTGTTGCGAATGGTCTTTCAAATATGCTGAAATCTTCGCCATTTCCACCAGGTTGGAAACTTTTAAGGTCCATTCCTCTATAGTCGGCAGTTCTTCCTTCTTCCAGTATTGCCCTATTAAGAGTCTCGCTGCCGTAATTAAGTTCAGCATCAGATTAATATCCGCCACGGTAGTATCAGTAATAATGCCCAGTAAAACATTTACCTAAATTTCTAATGCACCCGTTCGTTGCTCATTCTCTGTGTGTTGGTGTATAGACTTTTGAGTCCTTTATGACTAACCCTGTGTTTACTTTCTACATAACCTGTGTGGTGCCTGACTTCCCCCATTTTCTTACTATCTGTTTGACGAGTACACTTAGTGTGGCACTCGCTATTATAAGCTTGATTTATACCTTGAAATAATATAGTTGTCATTAAATCAGTCAAGTCTTTTTGAACTTCCAATTCTATCTGGGTTACGTAGAAAGTAGTAGCTGGTATTATGGTTCTCATTTGATTAATTCAATTCTCAATATAGTATATCTGGAGGCCTTTAGTGTCTTCACTCTTGATGTTGCTTTGTTCAAGTGCTGTTGCTTTTTGGCTTGTAAGTTTTGTAGTTACCATTAAAGTTTGAACTTTAAGGTTTTTTGTAGGTTGCTTTTGTTGTTCTTTAAAATCTCTTATTTTGATGTTAGTTTTCACTTCTTCTATTTGGTTTTGGGTTATCTTTTCCTCCTAAATTCAGAGTTTGATTTGGTGGCTTTAAGTTGTCAGATTTTTCTTGCAGTTTGGCTTTAATTTGCTCTGTCATTGCCAAGATCGTATCCAGTATCAGTTTATAATCAAGTGGCAGGATGTATTCATCCATTTTTTGTTTGCAGTTAAATCTTCCATGGAGGCTGTTTTAATAATAGTCAAAGATTTTCCACCTCCTGAAGAGTTGTAATCAGTGCCAGGTGTTCCCACACTTATCTTTGACAGCTTTGTTGTTCAATCAGCTCTCACAACAGAAATTTACTTTCTGTACCAGGTTATGCCAAAAGATGTCATCAATAACATATAACATGCAGTGTAAGAGGGTTTTTTTCTTTTTTTCTTTTTCCAAATTAATATAGAACTTTTGTAAAATTAGTTGAATTTTTTTCTTTAATTCAGTTTAGAGAAAAAATGAGATAGTGAATCCCCAGTAACAAAAAGAAGCTTTTTAGTAGATACAGATGAAATTGCTTAAATTCTTTGCTGAATTAATTGAATTTCTTTTGTAACTTTGAGGCTTTAAGATTTGTTCCCAAAGTAGATATTTACTGTTTTCTCAAAACAAGGGGAAGGAGATTTTCAGGAAAGTCCCACAGGAATATGATTAAGGAAAAAGGAAAGGTAAAAGCTCACCCAGGTCCTCCAGATTGCTTCTTAGTGCTAGATAGTACTTTTGGCTTTTGGCAGGGAACGGCTTAGTGATCGGCCATCTTTATGGCTGGTCTCTTCTTCTTCGGGCCAAAGAAGATGATCCCGGATTCCAGCAGAAGGCTGCCACCCTTTCATGATCACAGGGAAGTCCTCCTCTTGGTACTCACCCCTCCAAAATGATTTTTGACCCTTTTCATGGTCCTCCAAAGGATAAAGAAATGGATGGCAGAAAGCAGACTGTCCCTGTGCATCTGGAAGTGCCACGCAGGCAAACCAAAAGACAAACCCGAACTATTTTTATTAGATCTAATTTCAGTAAAATATGAGAAAGAAAATGTATATTTAATGGTACAGCACCAAGAATTGTTTTTGCACAGAATTGGAAGAAATGCCTTCTGAAGATGATGTAATCAATAAAATACTGGAATGTGCAGAAATGGATAGATTTACATTGAAGATTAAAGAAAAAGAAGATACAGAGTATTTTCAAATATGGGATGTATTTTACCAATGTCTTGAAAAATGGGGTAGAGATTAGGACTTTATTAGATTTATTAAGATAAGACCCAGACAGCAAGTTGTTTATTAAGCATTTATGAAATGTAAACTTATAAAATAAATAAATAAATAAATATTTAAAAAACCCAAATCTTTGTTCTTTTTCTATGAATTTTGCAGGCATTTTATATTTCAGTGCAAGTCTAGCAAATTTAAAAGGTATTACTATCATCAATGAAAGTGAAACTAAATTCTAACATCAACAATTGGGATATTAGTAAAATATCTTGCATTTCTAAATGTTCTTTTTTCCTTTCTAAGTTAATTTCTTTCTATCCAATTAGCATGTAACTTAAATTAACACTGGATATATTATGGATTTAACCAAGTCCCTAGAAATTACTTAAGCTTCAAATCATTCTCTTTTGAATTTTAATATGTGATTCAAAATCTGAAATTGATTTAGGTGCTTTGGGTGTAGTGTTAAAATTATGTGGTCAGATAGAAATAGACCCTGAGTCAAACAGAGAATTCATGAAAAAGAAGTCATTGTTCAACGTGCAATACTCTCAGACTTGCCTAATCAAGGTACAATTTAGACCAGTTTTTTTTTTTTGTTAGAGTTTATGGATTAAACTGGAAAAATTGCAGGGTTTTTTATGGTTATAGCACAACTTTTATATGCTCAGCACTGGAAATATCTTTCAATACCCCAAAAAGAGGAATGGCTAGTAAAGATTACAAAATGCCAATGAGGTACAAACTAATAGACTTCATAAAAGAATAATCATTAAAGAAATTTATTTATAAGTGGAAGCCCTTTGTGGACTTTTTGCAGGAGATGGACAAAAATCAAATTTGACTTAATGATTGTTAAAATTCAAACTGGGGAAAAATATTAAGTTATATCCCCTTTTCTTTTTTGGGAGGGTGGAGGGAGAAATGGGCATTTTATTATAGCTTTAAACAAAGAGTTGAAAATAAATGTTCATTATATCATGGAAAGCGGTAATATGGCTCAGTGGCTAAATGCCATTAGAGAGGAAGTCTGTTTTAGTGGTTCAAGTCCTAACACAATGTTGCAGGGTGAGCTCCTGTCATTTGCCTCAGCTTCTGTCCATCTAACATTTTGAAAGTATGTTCTATGGGAGTAGGTAAATGGGTACCAATTCAGTGGAGAGACAAGTTGGTGCTCTGTGCAGGCTGTCTAATTTCTTCTAGCACTGAACCTTCCATTTGTGTGCAGAGAGGAGATTTATGCAGCACAATGGAGGGTGGTGGGGTGGCTCTCCAGGAAAAGTAAGAAACTCTAAGAAGTCATGCCATGGCTGGACTATAACGAGGAGAGTTGTGGGAGGCACCAGTTGCTGCAGGTTGCTGTAGGCAACCATTCATAGTCTGGTTTCTTGTTCATCTGTTGAATTTTTTTGCCAGGATTCTTTGTCAGTTCTTTACCAGGTTTGTCAGATTTCTTTCTGTTTGGGTTGAATTGCTAATGGACCCGTTCGGCTAGGAACTCAAAGACTTTGTACTTATCTCAGCCAAGTGGGAGAAGAGATTGCTACTGTGTGTTTCAACATCTAAGGACTGGTTATCTGGATTTTAAGTCCAGAAATGCTTTGTTAAAATAAAAAGGGGGTTTTCCTCACAAATAAGCTGTTGAGTAGCACTTACGAAGGCTGGGTCAGAAAAATAACTGGATAATGCAGTTCCTAACAAAACAATTTTGAGCAAACCAGCATCATTTCTATAAGACCCTTGAAAGTGGACATGGTGCTATCACAAGTGAAAATTTAACAAAGAAAATACCCTGAAATTTTGGAAGAACTTGTGAAAAAACAGCAGGAAGTATAATGGCAATGTGAAGTGGATCAAGCAGGTTGAAACCACCATAAAAGTGACTAGAATAGAAGAATTGAATAAAAAAATGGTGCAGAAACAAGCAAAAAAAGTCAAGAACTGGACTGCCCCTGATTTAGATGAGTTGTATGGTTTCTGGTTGAAATCACTAACAGGTTTGCATGCAAGATTAGCAAATCAAATGAATCAGGTTCTGGAAACACCAGAAAATGGAAATAAACCTCAAAATTACAGGCCAATCACTTGCCTGCCAATAGCATACAATTACTATTATTGCAAACCAAATTTATTGATATCTAGAAACAAAGTATTTGCTACCTGTAAAACAGAAAGGGTGCTGTAAAAAGTCAAGAGGAACCAAAGAGCAGCTAATGATTGATAAACTAGTTCTGAAGAATTCAAAGAAAAGACAAACAAATTTGTTCATGGGCTTATTGATTATAAGAAAACATTTGATTCTATTCCACACAGCTAGATTGAGAAATGCTTAGACACTTTTTGGAATTAGCAGCAACATTCAGAAATTCCTGAAGATTTCCATGAAGCTATGGCAAACTAAGTTGATGGCCTGTGGAAAAGAACTTGATGAAGTTGAAATCAAATGAGGTATCTTCCAAGGTGACTCATTGTCACCTCTGTTATTTATACTTTCGATGGCACCACTAACAAGCATTTCAAACAAAATAAACTGTGGCTATGAATTGATTAAAAAAGGGTTGAAAATTTCCCATTTGCTCTACATGGAAGATTTAATACTGGAAAAACAAAAGCTAAATTGAGCTCCCTGCTGAAAAGCACTGAGGAATTTAGCAGAGACACTGAACTTCCATTTGGCATTGACAAATGTGTAACACTTGTTATTAAGGCAGGAAAAACTGTTGAAGATGATGGATTCGAACTTGATAATGAAGAGTTGATAAAATCAATAACACGAGAAGGATACAAGTACTTAGGAGTTTTGGAAGCCTCTGACCTGTTGCCAACCAAGTTGAGGAAGCTATTTCAACCAAATACATAAAGCCAGTCCCAAAAATCTTGAAAACAAAGCTGAGTGGAGAAAATATCATAAAGGCAATTAACACCTGAGCAGTGTCTATAATATGATACTCAGCTGGAATAATTGATTGGACTCAGGTAGAATCAAAAGATTTTATGGCAATGCACCATGCTCTGCTCCTAAAAAGCAACTGTATTTGCCTAAATCGCAGGGTGACTGAGGATTCTTACAGGTGAAACAAATTGTGGAAGACGAAAAACATGGCTTAAATGACTACATAAAAAAGCAAAAAAGATTCTGCTGAAGGAGGTGAACAAGGAAAACCTCTTGAAAATAATGAGATTGAAAGCAGAATTTTGAAAGGAAACAATTGTGCATCAAGTTTTTAACTGGAAAAAGAAGCCGAGGCAAAGTCAATACCTGAAGGAATTGAATGAAAAGTAGATACAAAGCTAATATGAGATGGTTGAAATCAGGGATGCTGAAGAAAGAAACTGAAGGCTTCATTTTGGCTGCCCAAGAACAAGCCTTGCAGACCAATTCCATGAAAGCAAAAATTCAGCATGTCAGTAACAACAGCTAATGTTGCTTATGCAATGAGAAAGATGGAACAGTCAATCTCCTAATCAGTGGCTGCAGCAAAATCTCAGTGATTATCTACAATGTTATGATCAAGTTGTAGATGACTTGACATGCCACAGTCAACTTGTCATGGAAAATTCATCATGGACAATTTGCTGTGGCCAACACATCATGGCCAACTTGCTGCAATACAAATTGCCATGGCCAACTTGCCGCAGGACAACTCACTGCAGGACAATTCAATAATTCAATTTAATTATTTAAAATAATTTAAGAATTATTTTAATTTTTGTCATTCACATTTCCTTTTGTCCTTCCTTTGGTATCCTTTCTTTAATGATTCTACTCCAGTATTATTATTATTTTTTATATTAGTGTAACTCTGGTCTTACAGTGGGTTGTTCGGTGGCAAGTGGGCCATGACAAGTTGACCTGCAGCAAGTTGGTCATGGCAAGTTGGCTGCATTGAGTTGGCCATAACAAAGCTCTTGAAAATGAACAGGTCAAGATCTTGTGGCATTCTAAGATCCAACAGATAGACATCTGGCTCACAACATGCATGATGTCACTATTAGGGGGGGAAAAAAAACAAGTCTAGTTCATTGATATTGCAATGCCAGGTGATGCACAAATTGAAGAGAAACGGCTATAAAAAATAACTTCCACTGGAAATAGTTGGGTGGGCTAGTCTACATAAATAGGTAGGATGGCTCCTAACATACCTTAGACACAGTTTTACCTTAGATTCAGTTTTAAAGGTAATATAAAACACCTTGAATGGGACCTGGAACCAAACTGGTAACCAATATAGATCAAATAACAGTGATATGTCCCCCAGAAATATGTATGCCCCTGTATTCTGGGGTGGATGTAGCTTCTGAATATTCTGAATATTCTTGAAGGATACCCCGCTATAGATAGGGATGCAATAGTCTAACTGTGAGATGACCAGCACACAAGTGAATGTATTCAGAGCCTCACAAATTAAATGAGGACATTCCCAGAAAGAATTGTCATCAGTTCTTCAAACAGGAGTTGCAGGTTTAGGAGAACACCAAGCTTGTGCACTGGATCTCCCTGGGTTACACAATCCTATCCAGAACTAAAGATGACAAATATCTAGATATTTGTCTAGATCTATCTTATCAGTGTTCAGTTGAAACTTGTTGTTTCATATCCACAGCCACATGCCTCCAGTCACTGCAAAAGTACAGTCACAGCATCACTTGGATCATCAAGGATTGTAATGTAAAGCTGACTATTATCTGAATTCTGATAGTACCTCATCCTGTGGTGATCTCTCCCAGCATTTTCATGAAGATGTTAGGGCAACAGGGAGAATAGTGAGACAAGCAGAACTCCATAAGGGAGTGATCATGGGATGGAGCTCTTACTCCCTATTAACACCAATTGGTATCAGCCTTGGACTGAACCAACTCAATATTGCATCACTCAATCCCTGCAGTTGATCCCAAAGGTCCTTTTTCATGAGGTAACTGGACTTTCTTGTTTTTCTTTGAAGACATTTTGCTTCTCATCCAAGAAGCTTCTTCAGCTCTGACTGGTTGGTGGGGAATATCAGAGCTGAAGAAGCTTCCTGGATGAGAAGCAAAATGTATTCAAAGAAAAAACAAAGAAAGCACAATTGCCTCATGAAAAAAACACTTTTGGGACATCCATAACATGTATGCCTGAGAATCTCCAAAGACATTTACCACAGTTTACCAAAACAGCTAAAAGATCAAATAGACACAAACTGGATATACTATTCACATCCTGCTCTCCATTAAGAGAATGGAGAGAAAGAAACACAAAAGAGTTGCTCAAATTTTCTCTGAAATTTGCAGGCATTTTATATTTCAATGCAAGTCTAGCAAATTAAAAGGAATTGCAATGAAATTCTAACATAAATATTTGGGATATTAGTAAAATATCTCACATTTTTAAAATGTCCTTTTTTCCTTTCCTTTCCATCATATTTGCAATATTACTGAAATTAACATTGGGTATATTATGGGTTTATCCAACCCCTAGAAAGTACTTGAGCTTCAGAGTACTCTCTTTTGAATTTTAATATGTAATTTAAAAACTGAAATTAATTTAGGGGCTTTAGGGGTTTGGGGTACTAAGTGTTAAAATTATGTGGTTACACAAAAAAAGACCAAGAGTCAAACAAATAATTCACGAACCAGACATCATTCTTCAACATTCAGTTTTTTAATTTAAGGAACCAAAATGACATAACAATGTTTGTAGGTCTCAGACTAAATATATGATTTGCAATTTTATTTCCATCAAGTAGGTGAGATTAAACTTAAGTAAACTAGTGCAGTGATGAGAACACTACCATAAGATCCAAGGTCTAACATGTATCTATACAGGACTATGTATGAAATTCCAGAGCTGCTTGTTCCTGCTCAGAATTGCCTACCATAAACATAATTTGTAGCAATAATATGAGAAGAAATATTAAGCCTAGAACAAAGAGAAAGAATATAGTTATAACCTGGGAAATCAAAACAGACTAAAAGATAAAGCAAGCAAGCAACAAGTAGGAAACTTAAGGAGAGGGGAAGAGAAGGGAAGAGAAGGGAAGGAAAGGAAAGGAAAGGAAAGGAAAGGAAAGG